>JAOWAN010051973.1:0-13488 GCA_028566635.1 Lobelia cardinalis
ATCATCTCATATTCAAATAGTGAACAGTGCAATATCATCATATATCATCATATATCGCATTCCTGATCTGACCCTAATTCAATTTGATTTTAGCATTGTGCAGACTCGTTATAGGTGGGGCGCTGATGCGGGATATACGGAGGTGCAGTTTTAAGAGGCCTACGAGGTAATGCTGGGCAAGTTGTATTGAGATTGGGTCAGCAAGATGAAGAAGGCGTGGCTTGGGTATGGGATTCGTCCCGAACGTTGGGCAGACGATGTATGGGATCACTGGTTCGCTATTGGAACAAAGATAAGAACAAGGATACATCCAGTAGAGCGAAGGCCAACCGACATGGTATGGTTGGTCTTGCCCTGTCGCACGCCTCGAGCACGGCCAATACTATGATGACATAGGAACATCTTGTAAGTGTTATATGTAATATGTTACGTTAAATATGTATTGCTTGTTCATTTAGGTTTGGAGTGGTGTCAACTGATTTAGTATGTTCCCTCCATTGTGTTGTTTGTTCATTTAGGCTTGGGATTGTACCCCTGGAAGCAATATGTGCCCTTTAATGTGTTGTTTGTTCATTTAGGCTTGGGGTGGTACCCCTAGGAGGGGTATGCCCCCTTTATTTTTATTTTTTTGTCTCATATGTATGTTTTTAAAGTTAAAATGAGACTTTTAATATGTACAAATGTTTTGATTATGTTCATTTTTAGGGGATATGCTAATCAATTTTTTTTTTATAAAAGGTCATCGAGGAAGGACCCCCCCGAATTTGCCCCCTCCTATGATTTTTTTGTACGGGATCGACTCTTTGTGAAATGTCCGTTATCCGAAACATGTTTGACGTTAAAAGTATGACCAAATTGAAAGAAAATTGATAAATTTTCATAGAAAAACACTATAATACCCCTATAATATGAAAAGATAGTCATGCCCCCAAATAAATATGATATGAACTTGGCTTTCCACCCACCCATCAACAATAAAACTGAAATTAATTAACCCTAAAGGAATCCTCTATAAGCAAAACAATAATAATCAAGAATTTGACTTCCAAACTCAAAACACAGACATGAGAGAACAACTAACCCATAATCAAAGATGAAGAATGTAAAATATGCAAAACCTAGATGCCATTAATCGAGAAAAATAAACCCAAATGAACAAAAACTTACAAGAATCCCCATTGAACTTGGAATCTCATGTATAAAATACTCAAATTTATGAAATTTGCAGATCTTGTTACGGGACTTGAAGATATGGAGATCTCGCCGGGGTGAACAAGTGGGTCAACGCGGAGTGTGACAAAATCGCCAATTTCGTCGATCATGCAGCCAAGGAAGTCAAAGTCGGGGCCGAGATTGGCAATGGTGGCGGGGGCGAATGATTTGACAAAAATAAAGTAGGTTTGGCCTCCCTGTTTGGCGATGATGGTTTTATATGGAGGAGGGGAGAGGAGGAAGAGGATAGTTTGAGTTTGGATTGGGCGGAGGAAGAGGAGGAGGAAACCATTTTTCGTGCAACCACGTGATAGAGGGGAGAGAGGGTTTGGGAGAGGGGTGGACAGTGGATCGGGGATGTTCAGACGGTATATAGAGCTCCCATGTGCTCCTAGCAAGGAGCACCGGCAAGTGGGTTCACTCTCCCATTTTCTCACCTAAAATGAATATTCAACGTCGAAAAATGAATATTGATTAAAGTGAATATTTCGGTGAATTAAATGAAGAGTATAATACGTTGGATTAAATGCACAATACATTTATGTAAAATGAACATATCGTTGAATTAAATGAACAATATCATAAAATAAAATAAACAATAACAGTAAGAACATAGTAAATGAACATTTAGTTATAGAAAATGAACATTTATCATAGTAAAAATGAACATTGAGTTACAACCGATTCCTAAAATCACAGAATCAGTTATAACTGATTTCGTGATTTATGGAATCAGTTATAACTGATTTCGTGATTCATAGATTTTGCTCCCTCACTTGTCGAAAGTGTGTGTATATCTCACTTGCCTTAATGGGAGTACTTTGCTAGGAGCTCTATATAATTTACCGGGGATGTTGGAAAGAGAACATAGGTTTTTTTCGTTTTCTTAATTTTATAATTAATACATTTTACTTGTTTTATAACTAATGTATGATTATTGAGGAGTTATAACTAATTTTATACTTAATGTATAGGAATAAGAATAATTTGGATACTAATGAGAGTTAGCATATATTGTTTTATTTTTTTTTTTCTTATTTTTTAAATATATTATTAAGGTATGCATTTTAATTAAGGTAAGATATAATTAATTTTTTAAATTAAGGCAGGACATAATTAGCATATTAGTTAAGATATTATTTTTAATTTAATAAAATATTTTTTATTTTTATCGGTACTTAATGATTTTAAATATTTTTTTGTTACTCCTCTATTTAATTATTGTTATAAAGCCTTGCTAATTATTATTAGAAATGTATAATTTTTTTAATTTAATATATATCATAAATTATATAGCGTTAAGAAGAAGGGGGTTCTACCATGGAGTGAATTGGGGGGCCTTAGTTGGGGAGTATTTTATTCTTTTTACCTGTCTTCTAGAAGCAGATCTTGAACCTTCTCATCTCCCTCTCCGATCACCCACCCACGATTTTTTTATTGGGGGAGCATGGGTTAAGGCTTTGATGAAATAGAGATGTGAGATATGAAAAATAAGAGGCAAAATTGAATTCGGGGCTTAGATGATATTGGGTATATGAGATTTTCAAATTAAGTTTGGGAGATTTTGAACAATGATTTCTAGGTATAATGGAAGAAGATGAAGCAGGAGGTGGCGAAGAAAAGAGATGGCGATTTTCGAGTTTAATAAAAAAATGAAAATAATTTTCAATGTCAATTCTCTATTTTACCCTTTAAAATTAGTTAAATATTAAAATTTACGATTAATTAACGGATTGATCTTATGTTCACATTTTATTAACTTATTACAAAATTGATAAAATCCAAAAATAAGGGATAATCCGTAAATTTAAAAAATCTTCGAAAATCATTTGAAAAATTGCCCCTAATTATTATAAGACTAGAAATTTAAGATACTTTAGTAGTTTTCCCTTCATATTTTTATTTCAACCTCGATTATCGATTGTCTATTCCTCAAAAGAAGTTGTCTCCAGAAAGCCAAAAAGGTACCTCGAGTCCACTTCGCAACACATTATAATTTTTTAATTATAATTTTTTTCCCTAAAGGGGCGTGCAGTGTTGCTAAATAGCTGGTCGAAAAGTGGGAAGAAAACCAACCTAAGACCTTACATATTGTAAAGTCCCACCAAACCACCTCGTAAGGGTTTCACAACACATTATAAATAAATTATTAAATTGAAAAATCTGAAAGAATGTATTATGTATTAGTAGTACATACCAGTATGCCATTTAAAGGGAAAGATTGGTAGTTATGCCTACTTCAAAACATTTAGCTGCCAAGAAGAGAACTACCTATATATGTATACAATCGCACAAGAAAATAATGCTTGTGGACTTCACCGACAATCTAACTAAATGTGGCAAAATCCAACATCAATCTGTCATACGTATCTTAAGAAAAATGCAATCGATGAACAGAAACTCCATTCAGATTGCAAATGACCGCATGGTATATAAATATTGGTTGAAAAGCAGAAATGGTAATCCATTGGAAGAAAAATGCATTTCTCTGTTGTTCTCTTCTCCATAATTCCCTTGTCCAAGCAACCAATAAGCAAATGACGCAAACTTGCTACTTAGGGGAAGGATCAAGTTTCGCGGGAGCCATATGCCATATCTTTAGAGATGCTTTAACGCTGATTCCCGTGGCATTGTTAAATAAGAAGTGATGTGTTGCTTCATATATTGGTTTTGTCGGATATACTCTTGATGTGATCAGTGTTCTTCCTGCTTGAGTAAAACTCTGCACTAGCGAAAAAAAAAACTGAATTAACACTTCGAACACTTTTAGTATATTTTATCCTGTATTACCAACTTGGCATTCTAATTTCGCTGCGTGCAAACTTTCGACATGAGAAACTATAACACAACACTCATCACTTGATTTTTTTAATGTCTTGAGAATAGACCTTATTCCTGCAAAATCAATTGTTGACTGTTCAAGGATGGCTAAAACTTGAGAATAAATTACTTGGAGTTTTAGAAAAGAAAGTATAAACCTGAGTTGCAGGGCCTATATCTAGTGGCACGGGCGATCCTGGTAGGAGCTCCATCTCTTCAAAGTCAAATTTCAGTTAAATTCGAATTTATTTTATTAGTTTTAAAAATTTAAGTTTATTAATTTCAGTTAAATTTAGATTAATAATTTTAGTGTATTATTTTCATATTTATATTTTCAGTTTTTTAATTTTGAGATTTGTAATATTACAAAAAAATAAAATAAAAACATATAAATACATAAATAATCATATAAATTCTAAACAGTAACAAAAAAATTGAACAAAAACATATAAATACATAAATAATTATAATCGATCAAAACACATAATTTTCAGATAAGAATTCAACAAAAACATATATTAAAATTTAAAAACTAATAAAATATCTATGATGAAACCTTGTAACAATGAGAGAGAGAGAGAGAGAGAGAGAGAGAGAGAGGAACCTGCTGGAACTCCCATTGCTACCGCTTGAGAGCTGCCGCCGCCGCCGCTTGAAAAGAGAGGGAGAGGGTGAGTGAGAGAAAGGATCGGAGTGAGGGAGAGAGTTAGTGAGAATAATTTATAAATTACAATAAATACACATTATATCACACCATTTCATTTAAATTCACAAATATTCATTTAAATTTACAGATAACTCAAAAAAATTACAAACAAATCAAAACAATATCAACAAATCAGATAATATGCGCGTGTATGTGTGAGAGTAGTGTGTGTGTGTGTGTGTGTGTGTGCGTGTGATTATAACGTTGTGTGAGAGAGAGAGGAACCTCAGAGGGCGAGAGAAGCTTCGCCACTGCGTGGAAGTGACTTCGCCGGTGGTCGCAACGAATTCGCCAGAGTGTAAGAAGGAGAGGGAGAAGAGAAACGGGGAGGGAGAGAGCAGTGTGTGTGTGTGCGTTTGTGTAGAATGAGATGAATTAGGGCAAGGGAGGGAGAGGAGCATCGATTTTGAAAATTTAAAACAAAATTACCGACGAAAAATAGGATTTTCGTCGCTATTTACAGACAAATCAGCGACGGAAACTAAGATTTAGCGACAGCTTCCGTCGCTACTTTTCTCGCCAAGGGGGAGTAAAAGGAGTAAATAATGGAATGCGGTAATCTTAGGGTTGGAGATATACTTATAAGGAAACACAAATTCATAAAACTCCACATCCCTACTATAGAAAATTCTCCGTGTTTGAAGATCCATGAGTTTGCATGCCTTTTTGCCTTGAGGATATCCTAGAAATAAGTATTTACTAACCCTATGATATATTTATCTTTGTGAGTAGCAAGAGTGGAGGCATAACAAAGGCAACCAAGGACCTTTAAATGAGAATATGAGGGAGGAGAACCAACTAAACATTTGTAAGGGGTTTTATGGTTTAAAAAATGTGTAGGAAACCTATTAATGAGGCAAGTAGCATTAAGAACATAGTCTTCCCAGAATTGAATAGGAAGGTGACTTTGGAATCTTAAAGCTCTAGCAACTTCCGGTATATGTTCGCGTTTCCTCTCCATTCTCCCATTTTGCAGAAGAATTTGGACACAAGAGCTATGTTTCTCAATACCAAGAGAAGCGAGATGAGCAGAGAGAGTTGTGTTAAAGAACTCTGTGCCATTATCAGATCTAATAATCTGAACAGTGGCAGTGAATTGAGTGTAAACAAATTTTATGAATTGCAAGATGATAGATGTGACTTGAGTTTTGGATGAGAGTAGAAAAGTTCATGTGACTCTTGTGCAGTCATCTACAATTGTGAGAAAAGAATTACAGCCATTGTAAGTTATATGTTTATATGGACCCCATAGTCACAATGCATTAAAGAGCATGACTTTGCAATCTTAGATGAACTTAAAGGAAAAGGCAATCTGGTTTGCTTAGCATAGTGACAAGTATCGCATACAAATCTATCATGAGATCCATTCTACTTTTACAATTCAGAGATTAAATACTGTAAGGAATTAACAGGAAAATGGCCTAATCTTTGATGCCACAAGATGACATATGAAGTAGTTGTCTGCGAGGTAGAAACAACAGAAGTGGAGCTAGAAATATTGCTTCGAAGACACAATTTATGCAGGTCATTGTCCAATTTCCTAATCCCCCTTAAAGTCTTGTGAACTAGGGTCATGAAAAACACACAAAGCAGGGTAGGACATGAGACACAAGTTGTTTTGTAAGGCAAGTTTGCTGCCAGACAAAAGATTGAATTTGAAGTTTAAAATGTAGAGAACCTCATATGAGGTAAGAGTGGGGGACAGATGGATGGTGCCTTTATGAGTAATGAAGAGGTGTGACCATTAGGGAGATGAATAACTGAATTAATAGGAACTGGATTGATGAGAGATGAAAATGAGGTAGTAATGTGGTCTGAGGATCCAGAATCAATTATCGAGTCAGTAGTATGCAAGGCTACATTAACTTGAGTTATTGAAGTAACAAAACTTGAAATAGAACTATAAGTACCTGCTTGATATGCAGATAATGAGGGAGTGGTAAGTGAAGAGCCAACAACAGCAAGAATTTCCTGACAGTGAACATCATTGAGACCTGAGGAGGTTGCAGGGTTGGCCAAGGTAGGATCTGCTGAAGTAGTGATAGAATTGGATTTAGCAGTCAAGTTCTTTGGCATTTTTGTAGGAACTCCAGTCTGAGGATCCTCTAATGAAGAAATAATTGTCCTTGAGATGGCCAGTGCTACCACAATGATCACACTTTAAATTAGCTCTTGTGGTCTTGTCATATCTCTTGACTCCAGGAGTAGAAATAGGCTTTGTATTCAATTGTTTTGTCTTGGAAAATAGTGCTGTTGTGATATCATTAGATGGAATAGTAGAAGGAGGTGGATAATATGTGCCTTCATCATGTTCCAGTATGGAGATGGACTTGGTCATAGTAGGGAATGGATTCATAGCAATAATAGCACTCCGTGTATGAGTGTGCCTCTCATTGAGCCCCATCATAAACTGTGTTAATCTTTGTAGATTGTTTTGATCTTGTTGAGAAATAGTAGCCTCAAAGGGTCACCTTATACTAGTGGTACGGTTCTCAATAGCATCCTATAATATACAAAATTTGGTAAAATAGGTGGAAACGGTCATAGAACCCTGAGTCAATTGAGTCGACTCTTTTTTAAAATTGAAAACATGTGCTACATTCCCTTGAGTGAAACGAGTAGCTAAATCATCCCACACTTCCTTTACGAGCTTGATATATACTACTAGCCCTAATTTCTGAGGCAACCGAATTGAGAATCCAACCGATCACCATATGATTGCATCTAGTCCAAGCCGTAAAGTATTTGGAAGTAGGATTTGGAAATTTGTGAATTCCTGTTACTAAACCTAATTTGGACTTAGCAGACATGTGCAGTGTCATAGATCTACTCCATTCAGTGTAATTGTGGCCATTAAACACTTTCGAGACCAAAATCATACCAGGTGTGTCATTCGGATGTAAATATAAAGGATGCGATGAAGGTAAGATAATGTTTACCTCTTCTAGATCGTATCATCGATCGGATCATCATTCGCCATGGATTCCAGTGACGAAGCTTTGGATTTTGATGGCGAGGATTTGGATTTTGTTGTCGAATCTTTAGATTGAAACAGAGATGAAAATCGATGAAGAATTTGTGGTAATTTGATGCGAAAACGTGAGAATCACTTGGTGATTGATATCATGATACAAGGAAGATCCATTTTAGAGAGAGAAATATATGGTTTATTGTATTATCTCAATCTTGAAAAGAAAGACATATCATAGTACATAAAGAGATACACTATAGCACTCTATGAATATAATGATTGTAACTAACAATCTTTAAGGATGTACGCTTTACACCCTTCAGCTTTCTTAGTGTTGCACATTTCTTCTAACTTTGCACATACTAGTATACTATCAGGTTTAAATGCCGGCCACCTTCTCTCAACCACCATTAAATGTGTCGGCCAACACCATTACCACTATCGCCCTTATCCTCATTGTAAAGTAGGAGCATAGGAAACCTTAGCAACCATCACCAACAGCAAACACCCATCACCTATCCTCCATCACCAAAACCGAAACATAGCAACCACCACCAGCAGTCGATTTCAAGAACCCAAACCAAGATTTGATTTTCATTCGCTAGGGCTCTGAATCCTTCAGCTGCGGAGTAGATCTGGAGAGAAGACCCGACGATGAAAGAGGAAAATCAAACTAGAGAAGTCTTGTGAGATTTGCAGAACCGGAGTAGATCTGGCGATGTGTGTTTGGTGATGGAGGTGGCACTAATTTGCGGCAAGATAGTAGTGAAAGGCGATTTAGTGGTGATGGTCACTGGATGGGTTAAGGATGGAGAAGATAATCGCCGACTACCGTTGGTATGGGGAGAGATGTTAGTGAGTTGGGAGAGAGGGAGAGTGGGAGATATGAGAGAGGGAGTGGGGCGATGGGTGTTGGGTAAGTTAGATATGGGTTTCTTTGTTTTTTTGTTTTTTTAATTTAGACCCTAAAGTTTACGCGTGTGTGCAAAATGACGTAAAGCCCATTAGAAATGTCATGTACACAACACGTGCCTTCTTTCCTGCTAGGTTTCTAATGAATTCGTAAAAAAAAAAAAAAAAAACACCATTTCGAAACAAAAATGCAACGTTAAAGCCCATTTCGAAACTTTTGAAACTCCACGAAAACATTAAAGTTTAAAATGAGATTAACCCTTATCATTTAATTCTTATGATTTTGAGCAATGCTGCATGTGAAAAGAGGGAAAACAATAGAATACATATTATTGTATAAACCATCTCCTAGAGAAAACATCATAACATTCGGGGAAAAAAATTATATTTTTGATTTTAAGTACCTTTTAATATATTTTATGTATTTTTTTCATTTTTATTTTCTTTGACGCTCCATTTTTTGTTTTTTAATTTCAATATTTTAAAACAAATTTACCATAGATTGCACAGAAAAGCAATTTAAGCAACACAATAAACTCGTACCAAGCACCTATAAAAGGAAGTCAAAAGCATTTATCTGCACTCTAGTGCATTGTACTTATGTTTCTTATCTCTTGCATCTGAAGATACAATATTGGCTTTTACGAATTCAAATTTCCTCCATTACACTTTTCTTCATTTCCACCCAATGCACCCTTTAATGGAGGACATATGATAAATATGTAATTAATGAACCTAATTACACAAAAAAATTGACCTATGTTAATGTGTTAGTTAATTATCTTTCTCAAAATCACAAAATATTACTTATTTAAAGAGATTAAATTCGATAACAAAATAAAATTTCGAAAAACTTTTTGGTTCTTGCTCTGTTATTCGTGAGTATTCTTCTCCTTGCAAAAAAGAAGTACACTCCAGGATTACAAGAAGTTGTTGGTGACTTTTGAACTTCTCAAGAAAGGTAAATGTTTTTTTCTTGAAAAATGCTTAATATACAGACAAAATCAACAGAAAAATTAACAGCATGCATTAAAGTGTTGTACATTGAATGCAATGTACAATACTTTAATGCATACTGTAGATTTTTCTGTTGATTTTGTCTGTATATGTAGCATTACTCTTTTATCTTTAGGCATAGATGAATTCACTTTTATTGGTTTTGTAAATGAGCAACATGTATTGTGTTCTCATGGATGATTTTCATCCATGATTTTTGATTTATAACTTTTCTCTCTCATTGGTCCCACAGTTTTTCTCTCTATCTCTCTCTTACTTTTTACTTTAATCATTACAAAAACCCAAAACCAAATCAATAAAATCACTCACAAGAACACACCCGTAGTACAAAGGTTTTGAATTAAGATTCAGTACAAACACTTTCATTATTTTCAATCGGCTGCATTTTCAACACTTCCTATGTGTATCAATGCGTCTCAATTATAATCAAAATATTTTCTTTTGATTGGTGAGTGCAACATTGCAAAGTGTATATGCATATGCAAGAATACTAAAATGAGTAGAATCCTCGTACACAATAAAGTATATATGTATATGAAAGAAATATGTCGTCAATCTTGGGCTGTCATGTACTAAAAATTTTGTACTACGTCTTGAGACATGGCAAATCAATATATATATATATATATATATATATATATATATATAGGAAGCTAATCAAATGAAAACCACAAATAAAATGAGAACCTAAGAATCAATCTTAGCCGTTAGATTTAAAAAAAATTAGATGGAGGGATTAAATAGGATGACGGTGACATGAATTGTAATTTTAGTTCGAATAACAGGTATTTTCGTCATTTTCACTAAAATTTTGATGGATCAGTAAAAAAAATTGATGGATCAGTGTTATTTTGATGGATCAATGTTAAAATTTGATGAATTAGTGTTAAAATTTAATGCATCAGTGAATATTTGGATGAATCAATATAAAATTTGATGAATTAGTGTTATTTTGATGGATCAATGTTAAAATTTGATGAATCAGTTATAAAATTTAATGGATCAGTGAATATTTGGATGAATCAATATAAAATTTGATGGATCAATGTTAAATTTGATGTATATTTTGATGGATCAATTTAAAATTTGATGGATAACTGTTAAATTTGATGAATCAATGTATAATTTGATGGATCGGTGTTATAATTTGATGGATCGGTGATAAAAATTGATAGATCGATGTTAATTTGATGGACCAATGTAAAAATTTGATGAATCAGTGTTAAAATTTGACGGATCAATATTGTGTTTTCTTGTTACTATTTACATATTTGCTTTGATGAATCAGTATTATAATTTGATAGATCAATGATGAAATTTGATGGATCAGTGTAAAAATTTGATGAATCAGTAACAAATTTGATGAATCAATGACAAATTTGATGAATCAATATTGTATTTTTCTATTACTGTTATATTTTTTATTTTGATGGATCAATATTATCGTTTGATGGATTAATGTTATCATTTGATGGATAAAACTTTTTTATTTGATGAATCATTGTTCTAATTTGATAAATCAATATAATCACTTGATGGATTAAAGTAATACAAAAGACCCGATTAAGTGACGAAAAATGAAAGCAAAAAATCGTGGGATTAGGTTCAATCAATTTATAGATACTGATTGAGGCGAATAGCCCTAATCTCGAAAGAAGGTATTCCCCATTTCCACCTGCCCCTAGCTACCCGCTCTTCCTCTCAGGGTACCTTTCTTCATAGCTTAGCCTTTGGTAGGAGTTCGGCCCTTTAACATTGCTGCTGACCCGCTCTCAGCTTGGATCAGCTTTTTTTTAGTGAAGCTGCCCAGCAACTGTCATTAGCATGAAGATTAGTTCATAGCGTCAGTAATACTTGGAACCCTTCATAGTATGAAGTTCATACTAATAATTCTGCTTTTAACCTAACACTTTTCTTGCATTAAAAAATCTCACTTTTCCATGACTGAAACAAGTGAAAATTCTCATTACTTTCTTTTGGGCCATCATCAACCAGTACTGTCCACCCGAGCTCATCACTTTTTAGAGAAGCTCACAACCAGGTTCATGAGCCTTTTCATAGAGATTTCCATCCATGAGTTCATTAGAACCCATCTCGGGTGCAGCAAAGTTCATGTTTCCAAGTAACAAAGAGAGAACTCCAGCGACTTTTGCACCCCGTAACAACTATTAATTCCGCCTGCTCAACTACCAAATCACACACACACAGAAGAAACACGTCAATTACTCATAATCCAAACTATAACCACTAACTATAATTAACTTAACAGTACCGGAGAGCGACCGAGAGGAGGAAATGATCGATAAGGCGAGAGAAACACAACTTGAATCCGATACTAATTCCAGCACTGGAGCCCTAATTTATCACCATATCCATTCTGACCAACGCCTTTTTTCAAAATTGAATACAGTTTCTCGAGCCTAACTTAATCGATTGTCGAGGCGGAGTGCTAAGAGAGAGCGAATGGTGGTAGTGATGATAATTGTGCCGCCTTCTCTGCGAAGATAACTTCCACGAGCTTGGCGATTTCGGCCATGGAAGCAGAAGGCCGATCGGATGTCAGTACATATAGGAGTGTTTTTGATTGGAAGAAAATAGCAAAAATTTTGTGGGGAATTTAAAATTTAATTTTGGGGGATTTCTTCATGTTAGGCGGAGAAATCTCGGACCTTGAGGGTGTGTTCTCATGAATGACTTTCATCCATGATTTTTGATTTTTAACTTTTCTCTCTCATTGGTCCCACAGTTTTTCTCTCTATCTCTCTTACTTTTTACTTTAATCATTACAAAAACCCAAAACCAAATCAATAAAATCACTCACAAGAACACACCCTGAGAAATTCAGATCTGGACCAGATCTGTGATGGTTTTCAAGGATCGCATCTAGTGTGTGTCTGTGTGTGTGTGAGAGAGAGAGAGTGATGCGTTTTCTAATACGGGAGAGGGGAATTGGAGGTACGGAATATATTAGATCTAATAAATTATGGGAATGTAGATCCAATGGTTAGTATTGGTTCTTAGGTTTTTAGGATTATTTAGTTTCTTAATGGAATATGTCCCTAAATATATATATATATATATATAGGGGCTTATTTCGCTACAAATCACTTTTTCGTATAAACCGTACGAACCAGTTGTATCTTAGTATATTTTTATTGTATGTTAGTTATATATCTGTATTTTGTAAAATAAAAATCCATAACATAATTTTTTTTAAGAAAATCAACTAAGATACAACAAAAATATACTAAGATACAACATGTTCGTAAATATACAACAAACTAACTAAGATGCGAAGATACAACAAAAATGTAATAAGATACAACGGGGTATTACTAAAACACAACAAAAATGTAATAAGATACAACGGGGCATTACTAAGACACAACAAGAAAAATTAAGATACAACAAAATTAACGAAGATACAACAAAATTATACTAAGATACAACTGGTTCGCACGTTTGTACGATATTTGTGGTTTGTAGCTGATTATATATATACACTGTGTAGGTGGGAGTTAGGAGCATGTGGATACCTTTCATTTCAGAGCAAATATACAACTTATAGTGGAGTAGTGATCAATTTTTATAGGGTTAACCTCATTTTAGGCTTCAAAGTTTTCGTGGAGTTTCAAAACAGGTCCCCATGTTTCAAAAGTTTCGAAATGGACTCTAATGTTGCTTTTTTATTTCGAAATGAGGTTTTTTTGACGGATTTGTTAGAAACTTGACGACATTTAACTCACGTGCAAAATATGTGAATTTTTTAAGAATTTTTTTTGTTAATTTACCCCCATGTAAAGTTCAAGGGGTAAATTGAAATTTGGTAGGTTCAATGAATATCAAAGAT
>JAOWAN010051982.1:0-13488 GCA_028566635.1 Lobelia cardinalis
TGTGTCTCGTGTAATCTTACACGAGACGGGCAAGGGCAGCTTTGTAATTATTTAGTTCCCTGTATATAACTATATCCGAATGTGGGGAGACCGGTTTGGGATTGGGGAGGGGGTAGGTTAGGTTGTTTTCATTTTTTCTTTTATATTTATTAATAAAATCAATTAAAACCCTATAAAGTTCAACTATGAGCAAATATAACCTTTAAATTTCATAAATTTTATAAAACACCCTTCTGCTTTAAAATTACAATTTTGATGTGATGGACCATTTTACCCATCAAAATAAGTGACTTAACGACCTTTTAACGGAAAAATGTAACGGAATGGTCTTTCAACAGAAAAATGAAAGTTAAATGATGATAAATAATAAAAAAATACTTCGGTGACTGAATATAAAAAACGGGTATAGTTGAGTGATTTTTCTTGCACTTTACCCTTAAACTTATAATGTACATGCACATAATCACAATTAAAAGAGAAGCTGAAAAGTGAAAATGCTCATAATGATATATAAAATTGCACATAATGTACATTAAAATGCACTTATTAAAACGCGGTTGAATTTTTCGAATAAATTGAATTCTTTTAAAATATGAGATTATTATAAAATTGGACCGATGCAAATCTATAAATTCTTGATTTTATTGAGTCAATTAATTAGTTACCTTTAAAAAAATAACTCCTAAAAAAAGGAATTTATAAATTTTTTTTTGGTCATTTCACTCTCCAAGTGGAGAGTATAATTAACTTGTCAGATGAGCACTCCTAGCAAGAAGTGTCTAGGCACTTCATATAACTTTCATTTTTCCCCTCTTATTTTCCCCCTCTCATTTCACTCATATCAAACAAATGAAAAAGAATACACTCTTCCCATTTTTCCTCTTCATTTTTCATCCCTCGAATTTATCCTTCAAATGAGACACATTAAAGTAGTACCAATGGTCCTACTAAAAAACAAATGAAAACCACGAACGAAAAGAAAGCACACAACGAATTCGAAAAGTGTTAAAAGGTAATAAATTAATTAATAACCTCTCCATCTCCCAACCCCAACGTCAGTACGGACCCGAAAACCATAGAGTTCGAGGAATTAGAGATGGAAGTTTTCAACGACAAGCGTGCGCGCAATGGAAGTGAAAGGAAGAACCATTTTCCCGACGGGAAAATACCCCATTTGGTCCCTGACCTTTGACCCAATATGCCTTTTAGTCCCTATCGTTCAAAAGTACCCCATATCATCCTTGTATCTTTTAAAAACTACCCCATTTGGTCCCTCACTCCTAATTTTGACCAATTTGACTAAAATTTAAAAATTAAAGTGCTGATGTGGCATGAAGTAAGGGGTAAAATGGGTATTTTGTTACATTTTTAGGCTTTAACTTAACTAAAATAAAAATATATCAAAATTAAAACAAAAAAAACATAAATCTGGTTTCTCTCTCTCCCTCGCCTCCTCCTTCTTCCACCCCTTCTCTCTCGATCTGTCTCAGCCGTCCCCCAGGTTTCTCTCTACCTCTCTCCCTCGCCGTCCCCCGTCCCTTCTTTGTTGCCTTCTTCTTCCTCCACAAACGCACAGCCCCTTTCTGCGCTCTCTCTCTCTCTCTCTCTCTCTATATCTCTCTCTCTCTCTATCTGGAAATCCTTCTTCCCCTTCCCCCCCCTTCTCTTCTCCCTCCACAAACGCACAACCCACCTCCATTAAAATCAAGTCTCAACCATCCCTAATTCTTCAGGTCTCAACCAGGGAGGAGGTAGGCTCGTGGTTGAGAAACGAAATACACTGCAGCCACACCATTCTCCCCCTTTTCCTTCCTACCCGTAACTCAATCATCCAACCACTCCTAAACCCAACAATCGTTAAATTACCATATCTGAATTTAAGCTTCATTGGAGAGGGAAACAATGAGTTGGGGTGAGTTCGATACATATAGCTTCATGTGAATGGATCTGTATACATATAGCTTTATTTTCAGCAGCAGTAGCAGCAAGAACACAACAGTGAGTATTTTGGGGCCTGTTTCGATTGCATTTTGCCTTGTGCAACTGGATTTGGTTTTGGGAATTATTCCAATCGGTTTGGGGAGTTTTTCCGATCGAAAAATTAGGGGATGGGTTTAGGAAATTTTTCGATCAGTTTGGTTTTGAATTTTAGGGAGTTTGTGGATGTTCTGATTCATGGTTTGGTTTGAGTTTGGTGATGACGATGAGTTTGGTTTGAGTTTGTGGATTGGGTTCTGATTTTTGAGCAGAAATGGATGGTAGTTTGAGATCTGGGTTTGTGAAGTCTGGATTTGTGAATTGGATTATCAAATCTGCTATAGCAACTGTGGTGGTGGCGACGGCGGCAGTGGCGTAGTATGATGGTGGTGGTTTGATGGTGAGGTTGGTGGTGGTGGATTTGGTGGTGGTCATGTGATGGTGGTGGTTTGGTGGGTGAAGCTGGTGGTTTAAGTAATGGAAGGTATAAACAGACTGATACCACCAACAATTGTGATTTGCTTTGTACAAATAAATGGGCAATTCTGTCTTTTTGTTTTTTAAAGGGCAAAATAGTACTTTACATCTTTTTCCCCAATTTAGTTGGCCACCTAGGCTCCAACTCAGCGCCATGTAGGATTATTTGAGAGTCAACCTGGTCAACATTAGGGGAGGGATCAAATGGGGTACTTTTTAAAAGATACAAGGATGATATGGGGTACTTTTGAACGATAGGGACGAAAAGGCATTCTGGGTCAAAAGTCAGGGATCAAATGGGGTATTTTCCCTTTTCCCGACTATAACAAAGTCTACGACAGCCAATTCGCCAAGCACGGCGATGAAGGCTTGATTAATTCACTTTGCCCCTTGAGAAGAAGAGCCTGTTCAATTCGATTAGGGGAAAACTCGATTTGCAAATTTATAACGGTGAAATTATTGAAATAATATCCCACATTGGGAATAAACTAGTCGTATAAATACTTAAGAAAGATACTGAGCTACTCCTCTCATTGCCAATTGGTTTTGCGATGGAACCCCAGATTTTAACAAGGTATCAGAGCAGGCTCTACACGTGCAGGCCCAACGGCCCACGATGTCTTTTCTCAGCGCCACCCGAACAGAGCAAAGAGAGTCCGCGTAGTAAGCCGCAAGCCCGGCAAACAGATCAAAGAGAGTTCGCATAGTAAGCTACAAGCCCGACTACACGCGAGGGGGCGTATTGAAATAATATCTCACATTAGGAATAAACTAGCCGCATAAACACTTAATAATGATACTGGGCTACTCCTCTCATTGCCAATTGGTTTTGAGATGTAATCTAGATTTTAACAGAAATTTTAAATTCAGAAAATGATCAGGAGGAAAAAGATGTCGACGTGCCACCGTTAGAAAAGGATCACCCGTCGCCTGAAGTAATGAATTTACGTGATCGCCTGTGATTGTGGTGGAGGTGGGGCATATTTTGGAGATTCCTGCTGAGGGTGTAGTAATACGGCCATCGCCTTTTGTTAGAAGAGACTTTTCCGCCAATGACTGTGCACATGGAGAATCATCGTCACCATCAAGACAGCTCAGCACCGCCGCCGATGATGATTTTATCCGACAATTCGCCAAAGGTGAGGAAGATGCAAACTGAAAGAGGCGGAGGTACTGAGAAATTTAGGGTATTGAAAATATTCTAATTTATCTAAAAAATCCTATTGAGATTATTTTTTCAACAAATTAGATTGATGGCCCAGTTAAGACAGAGCGAAGCGAGGGTCGATGTAATTGAGCTATAGCAACGGAGTACGTTGATTCACTCAAGGGTTTGAGTTCGAGGAGCTAGTTGTTGCTAGTCATAATAGGTCGATTTCCAAGCTTGAGACTAGTGTTTAAGAAGGGAAACTCTGGCGAAGAAGGAGATACTCCCAAGAGTCCTTCCGAAAAGATTTATCGAAGGGGAAAAGTAGAGTTTACTCGAATTTAATTCCTTTTGGTCCTTGTAGTCGAAGTGTTTTCCTTTCAGGTCCTTCTAATAATTACTCCCTCCGTTCCATAGCAGTAGTCCTTTTAGAAATTTTAATTTGTTCCAAAATAGTTGTCATTTTACGATTTCTAGGAAGTTTTACCCATACTTTTTTAAATTACCCTCCTACTTTCCCAACTACCAATAATCATTAATTACACTTTATCTTTTTTCTCATTAATAAAAAGAGACTGTTTAATGAGGATAAATTTGTCAATATAAATTATTTATTAATATATACATAAGTCTAAAAATTTCACTATTGTGGAACGGAGGGAGTATAAGAGAAAGTAATACTAGTTAGGGGTGATCATGGTTCGGTTTGGTTCGGTTTTGATCACTTTTGATCAAAACCGCAACCAAATCAATAGTTCGGTTTTGTCATTTTTCAAAACCGAAACCAACCCAAAAATATGAAAAATCGATTCTTCGATTTTACATTTTTCGGTTCGATTTTTATAAACTTTCGGTTTTTGAAAAGAATTTATGTAATTCTCAAATTTTAATATGTGATAGAACAAATTCATAGAGTAGAGATTTTCAATAATAAAAAAAGAAAAATTTTATAATTCAATTTACAAAATTGAAGTAAACATAATTCTCTATTATGGAAGTTGAAGGAAAAAAAAATCGAAAGTAAAAGTAAAATAGTGAAAGTTTATATAAATACAATACTCAATATTATGAAATATAAATGCATTGATAATATAAGTGTATATAATTAATTAACTAAGTAAAAAAATTAAATATATAATAGTAATATTATCTCGATTCGGTTCGATTTGAAAAGTGTAATATCACTGCTAAACCGCAATCAAACCAATATTCTCGATTTTGATTGTTTTAGAAACCGAAACCAAATCAATACATTGGTTCAGTTTTTTTTCGTTCGGTTTCATCGGTTGATTCGATTTTACGATTTTTTTTGCTCAACCCTACTTGGCGGGAACGGACGGAGGCAAATATATGAACCCATGACGTTCGGGAATTAAACGTGCATTTCTAAATTACACTAATTGTTGTTATTTTTAAAAATAAAATTATTATTTCGAAACGAATACATAAGGAAATGTGGACTATCTTGAACACAGACGAAGTATTTCCCAATCAAATGATCTTTCAACACCATTTAATTTGATATACAGTGTACTCGCCACTAACACATGATGATTATCATACGTCTACATCACCAGATGGATAATATTCCGTCCGTTTCGTTTTAATTGTTTTGAAAATGACATTTTTTTTCTCACATCATATCGCTATCATGAATAATTAAATTGAAATGGAGGAAGTAATTATTTTTCTCCTTTCGGTATCCCATCTCTCTCCGACAGTATTTTGACATCAGAGTATTTTCGATACAATTTGTAGCAATTGAGGTTCATCATTCACAGCAAATGTTAGAGAGCTAGAGATAAATGTTAAAATCCGCTTTAATTTAACATGGTACAATTTAGAAAGAAAAAACAAATGGACTATTTGAAGGAAATGGAAGTGACATACATCAAATTAGTAGCTTCTTTTCTATTAGGAATAACTTTATGAATGATCTCTGAACTTTGACCGTTTTAATGAATAATTCTTGAGCTTATAAACATTTTATGGATGATCAAAATTTAAAAAAAAGTCTCATGGATGGTCCCTCCATTAGTCAACCGTTAATTTTGACCGTTAAATTTATTAATTGACAGAAATACCCTTCTCTTCCTTTTCTCCTCTCCATTTTGGCCGGAAAAATGGCCGACAAAATCAAAAGAACTCAAATTTGCCAAAAAAATAAAAAAAGAATCAAGATTCTTCCCCTTCTTCTCCTCTCACACTCTCAGCCATAACAAAAAAAAATCATGAAAATGAAGAAAAAAGGAACAACAGCAACCAACTAAAACCCACCACACCCACAGCCCCCATTCGCTCTTCCTCTTCGGCCTCGCCTTCTCCATTTTCATCCTCGCCGTTGTCTATAACGCCCTGTTTGTGGTCCTTTTCCTCCTACTCTCTCTTCTCGTCGCATCACTCGTGGTCTTGAATTCCTTGAATTGGAGACGAAATGCCGCACTTCTGATTTACCTTCAGTCGTTTCCCAAGTCTGACCTGCGATATGTTAATCACGGGGACTCAAATCTGGGTTGATTTCCATCATACCTGATCGGAGATGGGAGATGGGTTTAACGATCTGGGTTTAGGATATGGAAGAAGAAGAAGAACAACAACAACAATCTGGGTTTTATGGCTTCAAAACCCCTGGTCCAATCACACCCGCAGCCCCCATTCTCCATAGATTCCGGCGGCCACCCCCTCCCTTTCTCCCCTGCTCCTCTTTTTCTTCTACCGCATCCCACCACCTGCAATCTGCAATCGAACCAACCACAACCCTCATCCTCAATCGCCACCAATTCAAGTTCCAAGGTCACCGATTGAAACAAATAAAGCACCACGTATTAATGATGTGGGTGAAGTTGGGTCGAGCATTTGGGTTGTACTCAGATTACAAAACGATTAAGATCTGGGTTGATTTCCAACCCATCGCTCAGGCTCAGAACTCAATTACCAACGTGGGATAGCCGCAATGGATTTCGTTCTCCTTCGGATTGAAGCTGCCATCGAAGAAGATGTAGAGTGATTTGCAAATCAACCATCTCGGTAAGGCCGTGCCATCATCGGCGTTGACGGTGGCCGTTCCAGAGAAGAAGATCTGAGTTTCAAACCAGATCTATGTAAAAAAGTCTTCTTTTAAGGGTGTTATAATCTGGGTATTGGGCGAAGAGGTGGAGGGCTCAACTTCGATGGTTTTATGAATTTTGATTTTATTTTTTTGAGTTTTGATTTTGATTTGTTTTTGTGCTTTGATTTTTTGAGTTTAATTTTGATTTGAGATGGTGGATGGTGGTTTTATTTGAGGAAGAAGAAGAGTACAAAATTATTATTTTACCCTTACTTTGAAAAATCAATTTCCTATATTGCCCTTCGGTTAACATAAATTTAACGATTATTTGATAGTAGAGACCATGAGACGTTTTTTTCAAACTTTGATCATCCATAAAACGATCTAAGCTCAGGGACTATTCATGAAAACGGCCAAAATTCATGAACCATTTATGAAGTTATCCCTTTCGATTATTATGTTATGGGTTAACGTACATTCATTAAACAAAGACTAATGTAACATTAAAACTTGTACAGTAACAACTGATTCTAAATCAATGTACAACTAGATGCTGGCATCACCTAAGGGTTATGGCTTCCGATTCAACCTCATGAATTACTTCTACCAAACTTTCATACTTCAGCTTAATAAGTACATGTCGTATTAATTCAGACGAACTAGACAAGCTTTTGATCGAAAAAAGCTGTTTACCAAGTCTTAAGGACTGAGCGCAAGGAGAAGCGCTAGCTAGAGACTAACAGTCTACATATACACCAGCACCATAAACCAGTAAATAATCATCTAAAGAAGTACTACAAGTGTAAGAAACATTTTACCCTTGATATGCCCACTACTGTCTTGTGTGTACATTATCTAAGTCAAGCGATTGACAATGGCTCAGTCCCGATAAAACCACCTCTTAGTTTTCTTCTTCGTCAATGCAAGCTAGTAAACAGACGATTTTTTATTAGATAGAAGTATTTCAAATTCAAGAAGCAGGTGCATAGACAACAAAGTTAATATACTGAGAATGATAAAGATGTATCCATATAATTATGATGATGAAGGTGAAAATAGCACACACGGAATGAATAAAGCCACCAAAGCCCAACTGAATTCATGGAATTTCCTTCTTTTGCTCTTCAGGGAAAAAGAAAAATAAATAGCAGAAATGATAGGAAATTTGTGCGTCCTACGTAGGAGGTATGTAAGGTAGAGCAAACTGCTCGATGAGGTAAAATGGACTAATTGCACAATCAAAATAAACAGATGGTCAACCTACAGATTACTGTACCCTTCCAGCAGTATGATCAAATCAGCTCATGATGATACATTAGAAAAATGAAAGAGGAACAAATGAAGTTGGTTTTGAACACAGGGTCAAAAGAGTGAGTTTGAGATGCCTTGATGTATGATAACTTACAGGCAGATAAATAAACTTGCTGCGCCTTACGACATGCCATAAGACTTAACTTCCTCCGTCCCTAAATGAGTGTCTTGTTTGGTTTTAGAAAAGTCAACTAATTTACCATTGAAATGATTATATAACATATATTCATTGTGTAATAAATTCTAAAATTTCAATATTTGTAAGATTATGAAGCAAAGTATCAGTAAAATTTTGTATAACTTACCAACAAGAAGTCAATTCTCATTTTAAAAAAAATTTGTCAAAGTTTTAAAAAAATTGACCAAAAAAAGTCAAAACATGACACTCATTTAGAAATGGAGGAAGTAAACAAAACTTGAGCTACTTCTGATTATGAACTCGAGAAAGAAAAGAGAACAATTTTCAGAAACTAACATTAGAGAATTTGGGTACATGCCCATTTTATCATTAAACCTGTGAAAGTACAACTCTGTATGTTGTATGTGGTTAATCAGTCCCAAAGAGGTACTACTTCAGAGTGCACAAGTGGAATTGTCTTTAAAAATGTCCAGATTAATCCATCTCAACAACTTCTTGTGAGAGAGTTAATCATCTGGAAAGCAACTCCTATAATTATAATCAAGTATAAAATCCAAGTCGCTTGGAAATGACACATGAATATTGTGCTAATATAGACCCAAATTTCAGCATATGCAGCTACTTTATCAGAAGGCTTCTTAAATAGTAGCAAAGGTTTCTGTTTTAAATTAGAAGGCAAAATAGTAACTTATGGAAAATACCATATTGTCTATTTGCCTATAAATCCATCATCAACACGTACCTTTGTTTCTTGAGAATCTGTGCTCTAACAAACTATCCATGTCTATGTGACTATATTACTTAAGAAGTTATTACAACCAGGAATCAGAGATATTTAGTCCTGAACCTTAGCCTTGTCCAGATTTTAACAGCAACGTACGAATCTTAGTGGTGTTTCTCATGTATACAGCCTCTGGCCAATGTAAAATTTGTTGAAAAATGAAGAACATTTGCAACTGAATGTGGTTTGCGGTGAAATTTATCCCAATTCCTCTTACATCCCCTCTCTCCTCCCTATCAGCCCATGCCCCTACCAATTAAACAGGCATGTCCCTTGACTCTATCTATACATGTCTACAAAAGGTGAACTCTTTTTGATAAAACCATCTACTACATCTGATCATCCATCCTCTCGGGGTTCCCCAGTTGGATGCCGTAGATAGTTTTCTGGCTCCACAGGTAGCATATGCCCGCCACATCTCATCCATTGTCAACTAATATCACTTCTTCTAGAAGATTAGAACAATGCTCCACAGAACTGCCCATGTGATCACTTCATAAGCACTTGGCAATCAACATGAAGTGCAAACCCACTCAAAAGCACTTGGCAGATAACTTCGCTTAGACTTTTTGGCCTCACGAACTGTGTTAAGCCACAACACTTCACTTGCAGGATGAGTGGATTACTAGTCTCGAGATGGCCACTTGAGATCTTATATGGAATGACAAGGGAGCCCCAGCCCTCTAATGTAATGAGACTTTGGACCTAATATGTGCGACAATCTATTTAATCCCTACTGAATTTGGGTTCCAATCAAACACCAATCTTCTTGCGCGAAACTTCGTTCCAAGATAGTAGCATTACTACTAAGAGACAAGGCTTCAACTATCCATCTTTAGATTATTGTATGAGCAGTAAATACCTTATTTTTCATCCCACAATATTCAATTCCAACTAATAATTCAACCTCCCCCTCTAGGAGCAAAAAAGATTAAAAAAACTACTCCATTCCCTTTCTAAAATCAGAAAAAGTTTTAAAATATCTCAGGAATCACTAGAAGCAAACTCATTAGAAAAAACGCAGGCATAATCGTGCTCAAGAAAAGCATATCAATCCCAAACCCCAGTCCAAATCAGGAAATCAGTAATTACCCAACAATCAAAAAATCAAACATATATGTCTTCAATCCAGTTGGAATCCGTGATAACCCAAAAACTGTGAACCTCAAACATGAAAGAGAAATAAACTAGGAACACAGAAAGAACAGAAATTAAGAGAGAGAAAGGGTGGGACCAAAAATTACCTCCACAGCAAAAACAACAGTAACAGCAAGAGAGGATCATAATCGATTCCCTAAAAATCAAAAGGGTACCCGCCACACAAGAATTAGGATCCTTGGAATTGGACGATTCTTCTGCAGCAGAGGGGTTGTCATCCAACAATTTGGTGGTCTGTGATTGTTTTTTCTTCTCACTGTTCATCCTATGAAGGTTCCATTCTAGCTTCTTCAAGTAACCCGTCTTGAACGAGTCCCGTAATCTCGTTGACGGCCATAGATGCATCTCCCCCTCTCTCTTTCACTTTCCTTTTTATGCAGCTCTGCTTTGGAGGGAGCAACTGACTTTGCTTAGTTTGCTAGTCGAATACAAGGAAAGTAGGTTGGCAATGGCTGTCATATTGTTTATTGGATTGGGTTGCTAAGTACCACTCCTAACTTTCTTGCTACAGTCTCATTTATACCAAAAATATCCTTAATCTAAATTTACACATTTTTTTCAAATAAATTTTATTACCAATTTCTTTTTGGAATAAGGCCGAAAGATGTAATTACAGCACTCAATTATGATTATGGTGAATTCACAATAATAATTCAATTTTTTAATGTAATTTAATTTATGAAGCAACCATTAATTTTATCCGATTTGGTGGATCTCTCCTAAAGCTGCCATTTTTTTTTTACAATAATTGATAAGATCTCAAGGGGTTGAGTGTCGTGACCAATCAATCTGATTTGGATTGCCAAATGGCATACAACATGAAATGGGTCTTCCTCGTCAATGATAGATCACGTAGCCTCCCTCAAATAATTCATGAGTACAGAACAAAGATAGAACACTTCGTTAATTCTTGTTTTTTCTTTCTGCATTTATTTGAATTGAATTGCTATTTTTTCATACCTTTTATGTTTTTATTTGGTCAACACCTGACTTTTGTTCCCCTACAAATTATTGATTTCCCCTAAATCTGATCTAATGTTGACGGAGACCTTCAGAATTGTTCTATTTTGTGGAGGGATTTATATTTACTTCGTAACTTTCGATTCGATTGATTTTCCCTAAATCAAGTAAGGGGTATATTTGGTATAAAAAGGGCGGCGATGAAGGATACATGGGCGGTATTTAGTACCACCCGTTTGTTTAAGGTTAAATTTTATCCTCTTTGTTGTGAGAAAGTTACATTTTCACCCCTAATAAAAATAAGCAACCAATATAAATGCCAAGTAATAATTAATTCATGTAATTTTTTTGAAATAAACACAAATTCGGTTAACTAAATGATATGCCAAAAAAATAAAGAGAAAAACACACACACAAAAAAAAAAACAGATACTTCTAGAATCACGGAAACATGTGAGAAAGAGATATAAGTATTAAACGAAAAAATATTTTATGCTCCCAAAGTATCCACAAATATTCACTTTATTCTCCAGACTTATTCTCAATTCGTAAGACACCTCAATCTAAAAATTCTAAAAGTAAAAAAAAAAAAAAGTGACGAAATTGGAAAATAGAATTAGATTTCTAATGGAAATATGAAGTCTCGGTTAATTAGACACGTCACCCTACAAAAGTTTCTTTGATGAAAAGGGCATTAACGGTAATTTACACAGGTAGGGTTTGTCCTCTATCTGCCCTATAAATAAATGTAAGTTCCCATCAGCCTCCATACGTAACAGAAAACACATAATTGAGGAAAAAGAGAGAGAAATGAATCATTGGAGTTCTTGCTGCTCAATTGGAGGAGAAGTCTAGGGAGTCTTCTTCTTTCCTAATCGCTTTCGTTATGGATCGTTAAGGTAAGTTTTCGATCCAATCATGATTATGATTAATTACGTGAAATATACACGTTGTTAAAGATCATATTTTGTTTGTATTCAATTATGTTCTTGAATATATGAATTGTGAATTGTCTTACAAAAATTAGTTCCAATTAATCCTCCGAAGCAAATCAGTGGAACATTTCTGTTCAAATTCGATTACGTGCACATCATGTAAGGACATTATTGGTGTTTCAGATTTAGTTTATATGGAATTGGATGAACTCAGTTGAAATATAATATTTGGATCAAAATGTGAAAAATCCATCATTCCTCAACTCCATTCCCAGAACCGAGCTCTTTCCCTCACCTTTTATTTCGACATTCCCTCTATTACCATTAAACCTGTCAATACGGGTTAAATGAGTTGAAATGGATTAAATTTTAATAATTAACAGGTTATAATGGGTTCAACTTATTATAACCCATTTAATTAATTGATATACTCAATTGTATGATAAATGAGTTAAATTAAACTCAAATTAACATATTGAATACTCATTTGCAAGAAAAAAAATATTATTTTTACATTCTAATATATAATTTCGTAATTAAATGGGTTGTAATCGAACTGTTTAGGAGGTTAAAATGGATTAGAATGGGTTAATGGGTAGCATTTTGACGAGCCTAATTACCATTATTATACAATCCCTCAATCACAGTTCATAGCACAGAGACAAAAGGCTAGCAACAACTCAATCACAGAAAATGCACGGTCAATCCCCCTCCCCCTTCCTC
Organism: Lobelia cardinalis; assembly: GCA_028566635.1. Taxonomy (NCBI): domain Eukaryota; kingdom Viridiplantae; phylum Streptophyta; class Magnoliopsida; order Asterales; family Campanulaceae; genus Lobelia; species Lobelia cardinalis. Next base: position 12,658 of record JAOWAN010051982.1, read on the forward strand.
TCCCTAACCTAAAATTACTACCGCTCACTCCAAACCCTAATCCAAAAAATTGTTAAACTCAAAACCCCTTTTATTCCCCTTAAACAACCAACCACAGTGGTGGTAACCGAATCGCGGTGATAATGTACTCCATAACGACAAGGATGGTGACGGTGGTAGCATGATGAACCATCTTCGAAATCCATTGACACTCACATGAGATACAATTACTTCAAAAATAACCAGGTTGAGAAAACAAGCGCATCTTTGAGATGCAAAATCAGGGAGAAATTGCCTTGAGCTTTGGAAATCTGAACATGAAGAAAAAAAGGCTAATGATCGAGCAAAAATTGAGGGGGCTTTCATGTTCGCCGGTGAGCGGGAACTTCGGTCGGGTGAAGAAAAGGGAAATACTATTTTATGGAAGTTGGATATAAATGGTTTATCTCCTTGCTTCCCACTTGAGGATCAAGGGTGTCTCCTGGACTTGTTAATTACCATAGAGAATAGAGAGAATGGGAGATAGATCAGGCGACAGCTGCAAATATTAAAGGGGAGAGAGAGAGAGAGAGAGAGAGAGAGAGAGAGAGAGAGACGGATATGGGTCAATTAGTATTATAAGCGCACCAGCGCATATAGCATAGAACGCCTTTCAATTAGTATTAGGGGCACCTAGGTGCACCTTATAAGGAGCACCCCACGTCCTTGCACGCGCTGGAATTATGATGGGGCCCACTTTGTTGTAACTCATCCTTTATATGCGGGAATTTAGGAATTTTGCAAATCACATTGGGACCACACAATGCATTAATATCCGGAAAGTAGACTTAGTTTCCTTATTTTTTTTATTTT
>JAOWAN010051993.1:0-13486 GCA_028566635.1 Lobelia cardinalis
CTTATAAATGCATAAGTAAACCTATTAATACCGTTAAAAAAAAATTTTTCGGGGGCGCTGCCCCCGAACCCCCGCAAGCTCTCGCCCCCCCTCGAAAAATACCCTAGTTCCGCCCCTGGGTGGAGTAAAACCATATATATGTATATATAGGTAAGTACTGTTCAAATAAAAGCCTAGTTAATTTATAAATTGTGAGAATTACTATGATACAAAATTTTACTAAACAACATGAAATCATCCAAAATATACAGACTTTATAGAAGGATCAGGAATTCAATATCACTCAACTTGAACACATGATTAATATGGTAAAATTTGATCACTAATTTCTCACTTCATTACATATCATTCAATATTACATTCTTACATTACACACTTTTTATCTATTATCCATATACCTATACACTCACATAAATTAATTCAAACATTTCATATCATATTCTCTCTCCTTTTTTATTAATTCTCCTCATACATTCAAACCTTTCAAATCACATTTAAATATTATAAATTACATTCAACCTTTCACATTCAAGGGTAAAATAGACATTTTCAAATAAATCTCATATTTACTCACCTCAATCTATCTCATATAGTGAACAATGTCATATTACACCATATCACACACTTGATCCGACGATTAGTTGCTTCTGGCTCCCCTGTTAAACCTCAGTAGCTTTAAACATGAGAAGCATTAATTATTGTTGATTTTTAAGTCAACTTCTTAACTAGCATAAGAAGCTATATATATATATATATATATATATATATATATATATATATATATATATATATACTCCAATACTCCCTACTATAACGTTTAAAAAAGTTTTTGTAATATTAATGAACAAACATGCATGTCACCACCAATACCATTCTTTGAAGAAAATAAAGACTCCAAAATGGACTATTTTTATTTTTTAAAATAACATTTCTAAATGTTTGGCTTAGGAAGGACCGATTCAAACCAAGCCACTAACGACATCACTTCTATATTCACGATTCAGGGCTAGTTTAGCTAAATCATTTTAAAGAAGTAATTCTGTAAAAATAAATTTTAATGAAAGTAATTTCGTTAAATTAATTTAAAAGTGTTTGATTACTATATATTAAAATGGATTATGCAAAGTAAATGTCAAACTTACCCTTCTTATAAAAAAGAAGTATATTAATAATATACGTAAATATTAAAGGTTATTAATGGTAATCAAATGAATATAAAATAAGTTATAATCACTTTTTTTTTTAAAAAAAGTAAGTTCACATAGCTTTTGTTAAACACACTTTTATGTGTTTAATCGCTTATTTCAGAATTCACTTTTTGTACAGCAAACAATCTACTGGAGTACTAAAAAATTGTACTAGTAAATACCTAAACAAAATCCAAGGTTGAATTGTAGGCTAGACCGAGAGAATAGATGGCCCGTTAAAGTGAATCAGTGTACGAAAGTTATGAATCTCAAAATTCCAAAATTGAAGCCCATCAAAGACATCGGATAATTAATCCACTACGCAAAAAAGCCCACATTATAACAAGTACCCCCCCCCCCTCGAATGTTGTCTTCTTCGCCCCGTTCCCTCCACCATCTGAGAGTACGCCACCGTCACCAGCCACAACCCTAGCGCCGCCTCTCTCTCTCTCTCTCTCCATTGCTCATTCATTACTCTGGTTGAAATTGCTCTTAGGTAGGGATTCATACTCAAAAAAACTGTTTAATTATTTTTAAGAATATGAGTTCAATTTAAGAATTAAGGTTACTGAATGAATAATGTATAATACAGATGAAAGGGAAAAAGCAGAAGCGTCACCGGAGAAGCGTGAGATTCTACACAACATGCTTTGGATTTCGAGAGCCGTACAAGATCCTATGTGACGGCACTTTCATACACCACCTTGTTGCCAATCAGATTGCTCCTCCTGACACCGCCCTCTCGAAAATTCTAGGTGCCTCCGTCAAACTCTTCACTACCAGGTTCTTCTTTCCCACTTCCTTTTCAAGTTTATTTTTCAGCTTTTAGTTGGGTATTACCAAAAATGTACAGAAAGTTATGGACTCAACATATTCAATATTTTAGTAGCGGTTGATTGGTCAAAATCTTTAGCTTCCATTACTAGTATACTAAATTATGTTGTGTTTTCGGGGTTGTTTTAGATGTGTTCTTGCAGAGTTAAAGAGCCTTGGTGACTCCCATTTCGATTCTTTCCACCAGGGTCGTAACCTTATTCCCGCAAGGTGAGTTTATTCATGTTCTGCTTGGTCACTCAGTAGGGAAAAAATTAGACTCCACTCACACCCAGTTTTGAAAATCTGATATTTGTACGGATATTCCATGCATATTCTTTGTTTTGAAAGTTTTGTTGATGGAAAAGTGTAATGTTTGTGTCGAGTATTTGTAAACTAGACTGTTCAAATAAGCAATCCAAAATAGAAAGTTGGGGTCTTTTTGCAAACTTGGGGGGGGGGGGGGTTGAGGGTATTCCCTGTCGATTATATATTATTTTTCCATTTTTGGGAGCATGATATGATACAATGTCTATTAATTGTGAAGACTTGGGTAACATTTGTAGATGTGATCACGAGAAAAGGAAGAGTGCTGTGGCTTGCATTACAGAAGTTATTGGGGAAAAAAATCTGGAGCACTTCTTTGTTGCCTCTCAGGATGCTGATTTTCGGAAGAAGCTTCACGAGGTTTGTTCGGATTCTGGTATCTTTCGCTGGTTCTGGTTCGATCTCTATTTGTATGATCGAAGCACTTCATGCCTGTATCAGAAAAGGAACCATTTAGCTGAATGTGATGTAGCAAGGATAATGCATGAGTAAACACTCGCAGCTCTTATTTTTTTATTTTTATCTTTTCCCCCACGATTAATGTATTTCTGGATGCAGATACCAGCTGTACCTGTGATATATGGCCTGCGAAAAGCTCTCTTTCTTGAGTCTCCATCTGCATCTCAGCGTAACTTTGCAAAATCTGACGAGGAAAAGCGCTTACACATGTCTGAGTTTGAGTTGAAGATGTTAAAATCCAGGAAAAAGATGAGGCAAGCTACTGAGGATTCAGAGGATGCCTCCGACGCAAATGTGGACATGGAAGAAGAAATTCAAGTGAACTATGCTCTCGCGGATTCATCCAGAAATAGCACGGATGGAAAGGATAAAGTAAAATTTAAGCGAAAGAGAGCTAAGGTTATAACTTCCTATCATCTCGTTTATTTGACTTGTGTCGTGGTATATTCCCTTTGACTGTTTTCCCAGCTTTTTCTTCTTTCTGTTGTGCACTTACCCAGTTGCGCTTATATTATAGTCTTGATCTAGTCTATGAACAATGTGTGGAGAGCGTCATAGATCATCATTGACTTCATGCACATTAAGATGACTTTTTGTGACGTGTTTGATTATTATCATTCCATAAGACATGGGAATTAGCACTCTATATTTATGCACCGTGAGGTCAAATTAGTTTCTATTACTATCTAACAGAGTTCACAAGTATGGGTAACAGAGAGGGGGGGGGGGGAAGAAGAAAAAATTGTAACAGTGGATAGTTTTATTTTGTTTTGTGAAAGTAATATTGACTCACTCACTTGTAATATCTATCCTTGTTGGAGTTTAACCAGCTTTGAAGCTATATGTATGATAAAGTTAGAATTAAATGGGCAAAGAAGAGAAATCTTGGGAGAACATTGGTCTCCTAAAAGTTTGCCTCTGCATACGAGGCTTATAATAACATTTAACCATCAACAACATTGTAGATATAGTAGTCGAGCTTTTGCTTCAACACTGGTAAACAGACATTGCAGAGTTCTAAGATGCGTCAGGGGATTGAATATGTTGTGAAAGGGACTCCTATCTATGCTTATCTGGTATGGAAATATACACTTGTTCCATTTGAAAAGTCAATGCCATCAGATACTAGAGGCCTTGTCTAGTTTAGAACAGTGAGAGAAAGGTAAGTTCTAATGTGGCATTGGGACATGGAGTTGATCCACCAAAAAGCAGTAGTCATGACTCATGAGCCGATTCTTCACTGTCTTGTAGGGACTACCCAGCAAATCAGATTCTCAATTTCAATCGATATATCTGGCCGATGTTACATGGACTCAGGCACGAGTATCACAAGTTGGGATTGGCTTTCTGATGTGTTGGTATTGAGACTTTAAGGACTTCAGTAAGGCAGACCGACATGCCGCCTTCCCTGTTCTGAGGCTCCACGTTGTCTTGTTTCTCTTTATGATGAGAGAACCCTTAATCGATGGAAGATTAAGAACCCTTTCTTCAACGGAAGCGTAGGAATGTTGTTTGATAAGGTAGGATGAGCGGCTAATCAACCCAACAAACGCAATTGTTTGAAGAACCGAAAAGCTAAAAGAATGGATGCTATTAAACCTCTAGGTATTGATTAACCTAAGAACTCAATAGTGGAGTAAATTGTTCAATAACTAAATTCAAGAACAAAGAATTCAAACAAAACCCTAATCGGTTTTAATAGGAACAAAGCAAAATGCTTTCAATTAATTCTTAAACTCAATGAATGTGTTTTTATGAATACAATAGAGATCTTTATATAGGCTACAAAATTGAAATCCTAAATGATCTAGGAATATGAAATTAGTAACTAGTAAATCCTAATATGAAAAGAAAACAAATACAATTCAAACCAGGAAACAAAATAACGATTAAATCTAGGAAACCAAATAGGAAACTGACTAAATAGTAAACCTTTAACAACTAGGGATAAAAATAGGAAACTTAAACTAATTCCTTTGCGGAAAAGGGCTCAGGTCGAGCTCGCCGATGCTCGCCATCCAAGATCGCTAACTATCTGCTCGCCAACCTTGCTAACCATACAAAAGGATATAATCCTTCCTTCATTCTGCTCGCCTGTTTTCTCCATACTCTGTTTCCTCCCATACTCTGCTCGCCACTAGCTCGCTGAACCCTGTTACGAGCTTTCTCGCCTTCGACCTTGTGACCGGACATTGCAACCTTGATGAGGTCGCTAATGGTTTAGGCGACCACTCATTACTTTATCTGGGGTTTCATCCCAGAAGAACTGTCTGCAGGAAAGGATTGGCTACAGTTGTCCAACATTCAACAATTTTAAGATTTTACACCAAATACAGGTGTCAAACCGCCATGCCCACCCCCGTTTCATGTTGTGTGGGCGCGGGTACTTCAACATAACAAAGTCCATGTAAAATAGTGTACGGCTAAATATGCTTTTTATGACGAACATCAGGCCTGTCAAGTCACTCTTGGCAGAAGTTTGAAAGCTGGTGATAAAACTTATTTCCTTCTGTGCAAATTTTTATTTTCTTTCACATTCTTATGATATTAAGGCAAAATAAAATGAAGCATCTCCTAGGCAAAGATTAAAACATTTTGCATTTTAGAAATCCTCTATGATTGAGAATAAACTGATAGTTAAACAAGTTTCTAACCTTAAATATCAGAATTGACCTTTATAACGTACTTTGCTGAAGTTTGTTTGAAGGGGGAGAAAGAACAACGTGCTGAGCCAAGATGTGTGAGTGTACATTGGATTGTATCAAGAAGCTATAGTAGATTTGTAACTCTAGAAGACGTGCTTTGACTAAATAGAGTTGAAATAAATCTTCACTGAAAGAACCAACAATGAGCTAAATGGTTGATTATATGCCTTGATAACACCAATTGCTGAAGAAGATAACTTGCAAACTCTTTGTTTTGTGGAGTTTTAAGTTTGTAACCCCTTCTGGGCATTTGGCGATGATAGTTAAGTAGTTGATAAAAGTTGCCGATTTATTGAAATAAAGGGTCGATCATTTGGGAAGTTACAAAAATGGAGTTGCAAGAGATCATGACGTCATGGTTAGTTTCAATAATACTAACCAGACGGGTATCCTTTAAGGAACCCCTTTTCTTTGCGTTAATGCTCCATCTGAAGTCTTGCTGATGCTCATTGCCTTGTGGAAACATGAATTCTCCATATAATTTCAGTTGCAACTTAATTCTGTTTCATTTAAGTTCTGGATATTCATAAAACAACATTCTTTTTGCATACACAAAAATTGATTGCTACGTTGCATAATTATTTCATACTCAGGTATATCTGATGCATACCTATCATCTATTCATATCTGTATTATGATAATGGGAAGAGAAAAGAGGATGAATGTGACAAGATGCTTAAGCATGCAAACTTCGATGTTGTCCCATTTGAGTACTATCTATAGTTATTGCCAAAAATGCAAACATTTAAAACAATTATCTACGTTTATTTTTCCGGAGTGACTTGCTATGCATCATTCGTATTAACTCTTTTGTGTGTTTTATGCAGGGTCCTAATCCACTTTCATGTAAAAAGAAAAAAACTAATGTGACCAATATGAACCCGAAACCTGTTCCAAGACGGGTAAGTTTTCTTTTGAATATATTCTTCTGAATGCTTCTATGGTGCGCATTATGGACTAAATGCTTATGTCCTAACACATTAGTGATGTTTCATGAAGTTCAATCATGAACCAGTACAATAACAGCGTAATATATTACTAATAGTGCAACTCATTTTGTGACGGACTGACGTAGGTAGTATGATGTAATCTTGATAAGTTAATTTCGTAAGTCTGATGAAATTATTTGTATCAACTATCTATAGCATAATTTAGCTCATTGTTTACTATTCATTGACAAGACACTAGGAATAGTAAAAGGTCGGACGGTGGAATTGGAAAGACACGGTCTTCACACTTTTCCTCTTACCCACACATAACCCCACATACATGATACATTATCTCTCACCCACACAACACCAAACACACTCTTCATATATTCTCTCTCACTTACAACACACAACTCCACACTTTTCCATTAAAGTTAGTAACTTTTAATTTATCTTTTTCTATATATTAGTAATATTTTTCTATATAAATATAATATTATTTAAAATTATTTAATTAACTTATTATTTTAAAATTATTTTTGCACTTCGGACTCTCGAACAAAAATAGTTTTTTAATTTTGTTATAAATGATATATTATTTAGAAGTATTTAATTAATTTTTTTTCTTGGTACTGAGCCCTTGGGCACGGGCATTTTTCTGTATATCATAAGAGAACGGTATTGGAGGATCAAGTTGGTTTTATGTCGGGTAGATCAACAATGGAGGCTATCTTTCATTAAAGAGATTGATGGAACGCTACGGGAAACGAAAAAAAGATGTACACATGGTCTTTGTTGACTTAGAGAAGACATATGATAGAGTACCTAGGGAGGTAATTTGATCGATCCTACAAGAGAAAGGGGTTAAAGTGATAAGATATATCGAGGTTATTAAAGATATGTATAATGGAACATCGACGTAGTTAAACCTACGGCATGAGAGACATGCGTGTTTTCAATCACTTGGGACTACACCAAGATCGACCTTAAGCACATATATTTTTGCCTTAGTAATGAATGGACTAACTAGACATTTACGAAATGATATACCTTGGTGCATGCTATTTGCCGATTGTATTGCTCTTATGAATGAAACAGAGAATGAGATTAATGATAAGTTAGAAAAATGGAGAGAAATTTTATAAGTCAAAGGGTTTTAAATAAGTCAGAGCAAAACAAAGTATATGGCTTGCAACTTTAGTACTAAGAGGAGCGTTAGTGAAGTAAGAGTCAAGTTAGATGGATAAGAAATAATACCTCAAAAAGGAAATATTTTGGTACCTAGGATCAATCATTATTCAAGCCGGAGAGGATGTCAATTTTAGAACAAAATTAGGTTGGATGAAATGGAATAGTGTATAAGGAGTGTTATGTGATCGGCGTATACCGGTGAAGTTAATGGAACCGAGTGTTAGGCTACTAACTAGGAACATGCTAACAATATGAGTGTATCAGAACTGCGAATGCTTAGATGAATGTGCTGTAAAACTAGAAAACATAGGATTCGTGATGAACAAATACGAGAAATGGTGAAAGTAGCTCATATAGTAGAGAAAATGAGGGAGAACTGCCTAAGATCGTTTGGTCATGTCAACGTGGCCTCTTACTAGTGCTCCAGTTAGTAAGTGTGATGATATTAGTTTTAATCAAACTACGAGTAGGGGTAGGCCAAAGCTAATATACACATCGGCAATACGAAAAGACATGAAGGTTTGTGATCTATATGGTGACTTGGTATTGAATTGCGTGGAATGACGAAAAATGATTCATGTAGCCAACCCTAAGTGATTAAGAAGTTGTTACTATATTGTGAGATTGCGAGATCTAACCAAGGAGCTCTAGCTCCACCGCTTCACTGTTTTCAAGGGAGTGTGTTTAAGGGGCAGATCACAAGTCCCATTTGGTGCCATATGATAATACGGAGAATACGGAGAATATCTGATCACATATCAAATATCACACTCAAATATAACATATATCACACTCCTTTAATTTTACTTTTCATCTACTACCCCTATACCTATACACTCACATAAATCAATTCGAACCTTTCACATCACATTCTCTCTCCTCTTTTATTAATTATCTCCTCACATTCAAACCTTTCACATCACATTTAAATATTATAAATTACATTCAACCTTTCACATCCAAGGGTAAAGTAGACATTTAAGCAAAAAAACTCATCTACTCCATCTCATATTTTGAACAGTACCGTCTTTTACCATATCGAACGAAATGGGACTTGTGATCTGCCTCCTAAGTCTCGTGAGAAGCATTACTTATAGCATTAGAAAAAACTCCACCTCTTAGTATGAGAGGCACTATGCCTAGCCTTTGAGATTTATCTTTTCTTGATCTTAAGCACTTTGTAGCCGTTTATGGCATATTAAGGGTTGGAGTTAGGTCCACGTTGACTCCAACCTTTTAAACTAGAAGGAAAAAGAAAAGTGAGAGAATTGATATCTGCAAACACCCTGCTTTTTTCTTTGGTGGTGAGTGCTAGTTATCTTTTATACCCGGGTAAACCTTGAAACCATTCAGGTTTAACACTTTTATTTGCTTCCCTTGTATTAGTATTACCTGCTCTCTATCCTTTTCATTTGTGTTCTTCTGTATTTTATCTGCAGCAAAGCACAGAAGGTGATGCAACAGTAAGAAGCAGGAGCAAGAGAAAAAGGAAGAGGTCTCAGAAGCACAAAACGATTGCTGAGGCAACTGATTAAATCACATTTGCCACCTCCGGCAGAATTCAAACTTCGTTTGTTTCTTGTCATGGATAGTAGGTAAAGTACAAATACATTTCGAGTTTAAAATATGGTGCCCAAAAGCTGATATCATGATGGAAAATAGTCTGTTTTTGAACTGTGATTTTTCTACTTGATCATATTCTCTCTTTGTTCTTGCTAAAATCCGTAAAAAGTAAAGCTCAAGTCTTGATGCCATATTTTCATAGGTGCAATTTTCTTTATTGGTGGGGTCCACAAATATTGGGTCAATTCAATTTGCCAACAAGGCTTCTTGTGTTTTAAAAAAAAAAAAAAAAAAATAATGTTGCTGTTGTGTGGCTGTAGCATCATCGTTGGAACCGCATTGATATGGAAACCCAAGTTTTCAATTAAAAGATGTACTGCTCCAGAATATAAAACCTGGACTGGAACTCTGAGATATTCTCAAATGGCCGAAACTCCCAAGAGAGGCAGGTACATATTGGTATTTGGGTGATTACTAGTACCCGTTCTGCTGAAGATTTGGACACCTCTTATGCCATCATTTATATCTACCTTGTGTGCCAGAGGGAAGGACTGGCTACTGTAAAAGGTTGCAAGACTAGATTTCCTTTTTGAGGCACTCTGATTGTTTGCATTTCAACACTTCTGGAATACTGAAATGAGTGTTCCTAAGTGTTTGATTGCTCAGGACAAAATGATAGTAGTAAAATGTAGTAGTTCATCTCAGAAAATTCACATATGAATGACTGTACAATTTAGTGATTGCATTGTGAAGAAGTGATGATCGAACTCTTTAGTGAAAATGCGTTGGTTAACTGATCTTATCATTCAGGACAAGAGAACCTGGAAAATGTAAATACTGTACAGTATTACCCTCTATAGGCATCAAGTGTTTGGACAGAATCATGGGTATAGTAGTAGGTATTCCCATGGATACCATGTCCGAAAACCAATAGAGCACTGGTTTTATCTTCCAAGTGAGGTGATCTTGGTAAAAGAAGATGAAATGTCTGTTTGTTGACTTGGGTCTAAATTTTGGTATCAGGCAAGAACTCTTGTTTTGCAGACTGTCAACACCTGTTGGCTTGCCCCATAATTCTCCTATGATGCATTTATTTTACCAGTTAGTTAACAGAAAGATACATACAGCTAGACCTATCAAATGGGTGGGTTGGGTTGGAGTGAGTTGGAATAGGTAATCAGTTGTAATGGGTTGAAATTTATTATAACATATTTAATTAATGGATTAATTGGGTTGGATAATTAATAAACTAGGTTAACCTGGTAACCCAATGGGTTGTAAACTGTTCGGCTGCCGCTTGTTTGAAATATACTGCTGCAATTAAAGTTGAAAATTGTTCCTAAGGCGCAGCAATTAAACTTTGGTACCCTGTTGGTTTAAAATGGCCCATTAGCAGCAATTAAACTTCATTCTAATTTTTTTTTTATCTTAAACATAAAGTACCCCACTAAATGGTAATTTATATATATATATATATTGCCTATTTCCTTTATAATTGGTCCTAAGGCAAATTATTTAATTTATTTATTTCATTTATGATTTAATATAAAATAAGATAAAATTATCGAGTTCCATCTTGTTGCACCTTACTACTATCCTCGACTGAAATATACTTTGAAAAACTGAAAAAGTAATTTTCTACTTCATTTTCTCCATTATGCTAAAAATAAGATAAAATGACCAGTTTCAAATGAGTTGTCATGACCCAAATCAAACCCATTGATTTTAGATTTAATTTGAGTTAGTAAAAAATTGATTCGTGAAAAGCTCGACGATAAAATTCGACTTGGTCCGATTTATTTACAACTCTACCCACTAATAATGATCAAGTTTTGATTTAAAAATTTAATATGACACACCTAAAAGGTTTAAGTTTTTTATTCTTAAATTAAGAAACTAATGGTCTCAACTTCTTAAAATAGTTATATTTTTAAATTAGATTAAATAAAATAATCCCCTATATAAAAAATTTTATTTTAAAAAATAAGATCAAATATTAATATTCATTTGTATTAAACTTATCCCTTATATGTTAAACTTTATTTCATTTTTTCCATAGTTCTCGATACTGCAAAAACAAAGACAAGTATCCACCTAGCAGGGCCGTTAGTGGTTTAAATAAATAAAAAAAAAACTCTCAGCCGTCCAAATGTGTGGAAATTGATTGAAAACAATAAAATACAATTTATCAATTGATTCACAATTAATAAATGTTAAAAGTTTTATGTGTGTGTGTGTGTGTGTGAGAGAGAGAGAGAGAGAGAGAGAGAGAGAGAGAGAGAGAGCTGCAAGGGAGTTACAAACCCACGCTGATTGATAATGATTAAAAAAAAAAAAATTGAGACTGTAATTTCGGCAGTTTTCCACCGATCCTGCTCTGATTGATAATGATTTACAAATATAACAGTTGCGGTAGTATGCGCTATTTTTGTGAAAATGGGTTGGAATGAATTAACAGTTGGTATATCGAGCGCCTAGGCATTCAGTGTATTAGGAGCGCCCAACGTACATAAAGATTATAAATTATGCACATAACATAAATATAAAATGCACATAAATTATACCGTTAATATGATCATAATTATCATATGTATTTTATATCACATTATATACATAAATTATAGTTTTTATGTGCATTGGACGCTCCTAACACACCGAGAGCCTAGGCGCTCATCAAATTTTGCCATAAATTAATAGGTCAATCCATTGTAATCCATTTAAATTAATGAGTTTAAATGGATAACCTATTATAACTCATTAAATAAATAGATTGGGTTGAATTGAATTTTTCATAAATTAAATTAGGTTATTTATTGAGTTGCGACCTATTTTGACAGGCCGACGGAAGAAAAAAAAATTGACAGAAGTATAAAATTCCTTTCCATTCAGTTCAAGGACCAGACGTTTTTTTTTTTTTTTTTTTTTTGGGAAAAGTGAAAATTTTTGTTTAATCGTCCGGTGGGCGTGAATAAAAGAAGTGACATGATATGATAAGATGGAATAGACGATCGATCACATCGTAAAAAAGATGGTTGTACTCCTAAGTTTATGGAGCGCCCGCTGTGTGGGGGGCCGAGCGGGGGCAAGTGCATATGGGCGTGTATGCCTCTTTGACCAATCAAATCATATTTTTGATACTCCTTGTAAAAGTGTGAGGTTACGTGTGGGTGTTAGCAGAATCCATAATAGGGTTTTGATCCATCCTTGCTTATGGAGTGTCTTAATGTACATAAGCATTATAAAATATGCACATAACATAATTAATAATGCACATAAAGATAAATATGTGCATAATTTATAAATGTTATGTGCATTATGACACTCCTAATACGAAATGCTTAGACACTCCATATAATTTTCAGTTTTGATTTGTTAAGAGAAGTAAGAGTTACATGCGTGTCAACCGTGTAATGAACTACTAGTACTAGAAAATTTTTGGTGTCAATATTTTCTACGTTTTGATTTAATTGTTTATAATAGGAATATATTATTAGAGCTTTATATAATTTTCAGAATAATTAAAATAAAAGGGGGGAAAGTATTATCATTTGACCAGTGATAATTTTTGAAAGTAACATATCTCGTTATTTATAATAAAATGATCGAGCTCTAAAAAAATCATATTTCAAATTTGAGCGAACACCATTGGTGATTGCATTTACATGACATGTGACCATCTATTCCAAGTATTTTTGGGTTTTAGTAATTTTTTTTTGGGAAAACTTAGTAATATTCAAGATTTCCACTAAGATAATATTACATGAAGGTACAAATTATTAGTGATTTTATTTATTTTAATTTGCATGAGAAATTAAAAAAAGTAACAATTAAATGAAGTATATGGTACGGTTTGTTTCTAATTGGGGGGGGGGGGTGGTTGGTGTGTGGGGTGAGGAGCAATTGGTATACTGTACGCCCGTGCGTATAGAGCTTTATACGTCCGCAAGTGACTTGACTCTCCCACTCTCCCCCATTCTTACTTATTAACCTTAATCAATTCCTAAATTTTAGGGATTGATAATCAATTCCTAAATTTTAGGGATTAATTTAAACTAAAAAATCAGATTTATATAAATTCCATAATTTATGCCTAAATTAACTCATGCCATAATTTCTAAAATTAATAAGAATTCAAATTTTAATACGAAAAACGGATAAATAAATAACCATAAGAAATGATGACTGAACATAAGCATTGACGAAAAGAACACAGACGTTGAAGTAAATGAACATAGCATATCACAATTCAAAATAAACATCATATAATGATCAGATGAACACAGACGTTGAAGTAGATGAACATTACATACTG
>JAOWAN010052050.1:0-13476 GCA_028566635.1 Lobelia cardinalis
AGATAAGCTTATGATATTGTATATAAGGCAGTGGGCCCAAAAGATATTTCTTTTTAAGAGAGGGGTCCAAAGCCTAGATGTAAGTCAATGGGCTTAAGCAAATTAAAGATATTTGAACTAACAAGATCAAGAGATTGATTTACATCTGAGCAGTTTTGCTACTGCATCCAATGATCACAAGATTAGAAATTATTTTGCAACTACTATTGGTTGCACAGCCCCGAGATCCGACTTCAATGTCGGATGATAACAAGATTAGAAATTATGCACGACCACCTTTGTTTTAGAGAACTAGAGTTACTAGGCATGTATAATTTCATATTATTGTCCGGGGTATTTTACAGACGTGCTGATTTCCAGGCCATGGTTGGCTTGGTAGTGGTATGCTTAGTGGGAGATTTCCATGGACCAGTTTGAGGATACCCTTTTTGAATTTCAATTGTGTGTAATGTTTCTAACTGTTTTAATATAAGTATTGTTATTTTCTTTGATTTTCGATCCAAATGCAACGACAATCTCTATTCGTTTGTTTTTAACTATTTTAATATACCCCTTTACTAATGTTTCTTCTGCATCCATTTTTTTTTAACAATAAAACTATACTTAGTAATAAATCTGATTATGCAATGATACAGTAGAAATATTTCTACCTCGTTTAATTCAAGTTAAGTCATTGCATCCACTTATAAATTGAATGCGGTACAATGAATCAAAACATCTTACTGCAATTCTACTGCATCTAATTTTAGACATTGATATTGCATCCAATTATAAACAAAATTATTATCGAAAAAATAATATAGAACAAGATGCAGTATTCATGCTGCAATTTTAAAGCTAATAAAACTTAGATGCAGTAGTAGTATATTCCTACTGGATCCTTTTGTATTGCAACTTGGATGCAGTAAAAACGTTACTACTGCATCCAATTATAATTTTTTTTTAATTATAACGTAAAGTAACGAATTTAGTACATCCAACTAAACAACTTTTTAAATTATACAGTAAGGATGCAGAAGTAACGAATTTCATAAAAATACAAAAGTTAAGCATTCACAAATAGAGTATATATATTTCTAAATGCATAAATAAAATTTAAAAATAATACTTGACAAGATTCATAAAATAAAACGATGCAGTATGGACTCTAATCTAAAGAGAAAACCTATCTCTTTCATAATTATCTTCCTCGTGCTCATTAGACTAGAGTAAATACCTTCACTGTGCTCAAGATGTACAATTCTTTGTTGTTATACCCCTTTGCTCAAACAATGTAATAGTGGAGCAAAGAGAGCACAACAACAAAGAATGGTATACCTTGAAAAGAAGGTTCTTTAACTGACAAAGGCCCTATGGCTAGGTCTTTAGTAAATAGATCACCCATGCCACTGAAATGATCAAAATCGAGTCATTAAATTAGAGTAAATACCTTCACTGTGCTCAAGATGTACAATTCTTTGTCGTTGATATGCCCATTTGCTCAAACAATACAATGGTAGAGCAAAGAGAGCACATCAACAAAAATGGTATACCTTGAAAAAAAGGTTCTTCGACTGACGAATGCCCTTTGGCTAGGTCTTTAGTAAATAGAGCACCCATGGCAACAAAATGATCAAAATCGGGCCAGGTGAAATGAAGGTTCAACAACGAACAAAGGCATCAGCTAATACCTTTGCCATATTGTATGTTGGGAAAAAAAATGGGAAACTCGTAGCTTCCATGAACCCCATGACATCCCAACATAAGAATGAGTGTAATTTGAAAGTTAGCATCTCTAGCCAGGAGAACGTAGAGGCCATTACACTCTAATTTGAAAGTTTGCATCTCTTAAACAGATAAAATTGTTTGATCAACCTCTTCATCCGAAAGCAGGTTTTTATTTCTCTTTGGTTTATTTATAGACATCTTTTTCAGTGGACACGAAACGAAATACAAGCTTAAAAGCAAAAATAAGAAACAAATATGTCCCACTTTTATAATGAAAACAATAAGAAATGCATGCATCATGGGTGCTACAATTTTTCATATCACAAGCATACAAAATATTAATCACGGGATGTACAAAAATCAGTTCACGAGGCTACATGCAATAATCATAGAGGGTATAACGCGTGCTACAAAAAAATGAATCACGGGTGCTACAATTTTCCATATCACAAGCATCCAAAACATTAATCACAAGCATCCAGAACACCGTCCATTGCATTTAATACTATCCAGTACAAGTATCAACCAATAAATATTTATATAAAAAAACTATTAACTGATAAACTATTGCATATAACTCCAAATTCAGATATACAATAAACAACAGGATGCACTGCTAACATTCTACTGCATCCAATTCAAATTTCAAAAATACAACAGGATGTTTAGTGCATCTAGTCAAAAAACTATTAAAATGGATCACGGGTGCTACAACTTTGCACCTCACAAGATTCAAAATCCTGAATCACGTTTGATACAAAAACTCCATTTCCCAATTTTTCAATTCACTACCATCCAAGTTAATTAATCACCGAATGTATACAAATTTTAGTTCACGAGGCTTGGATGCATGCGTTATCCAATAAAGTTGTACATTTGACTAGATTAAAATATGAGGAAAACGAAAAAATCAATAAATTCTACTGATGCATCGCATCTTAATTTTCAAAACCAACTCTCTTCCCTTATAAAGACAACGTGCTTCATCTGATCTTTTTACATTTGAAATAGAGTGCATTTCTCTACTCTCATCTCATCTTTCAATTCCAATACTTCTGATCCGACTATTCTGAACTAAAATGTCCCTTTGAACACCAACGAAACCAAAAAACTTACCATCAGATCAAGAGATTGATTTACATATGAGAAAATATTTTAGCAGTTTTGCTACTGCATCCAATGGTTACAAGACTAGAAATTATTTTGCAACTGCAACTGGTTGCACAGCCCCGATATCTAATTACAATGTCGGATAGTCACAAGATTAGAAATTACACACGACCACCTCATATTTATGGGAGCAGATTCGGTGGCCGTTTGTAATATAATTTAATTTTGCGGAGTATCTTGGTGATAAGGGTTATACATAATTATTCTTGAAGCTTAAAACTCTAGAGCATAAATCTCATTGGAGCTTCGAGGGTAGTTCTACTTGATGTCGTTTGGGACATAACTATTATCTTTCAAATTATCATATTTTTATCTTCACCTCTTTAATACTTTTTGGGTTCACAGTTGTAATATAATATGATGGTTCACTTGTGTAATTGGAGTACTATTGTCAGAAAATAAATAGCTGCCCTTTAGTATTGTAATTTCATGGTTCATAGTTGTAATTGAATTGATATTGCCCTAGTATTGCAATGCCTTATGAATCTACTAATTTACGCCTTTCATTTTTTTAATGATGTTTACATTACATGTATTATCGTATGGTAATTCCTATTGCATCCAATAACAATTCTAAAAACTGACAAGACGATGTAGTGTGAATAGTTGTACTGCACCAACTGTATTCATTAAGGGTTGGATATATTAGCCTGTAAAGTTGTACTTTTTAATACATTAAAGACAATGTTCATAGTTATGGGTGTAATAATTCGTGTGGTCCCTTATAAGTTGCTGATGCCATAAATATGTGCTTCCTACTTTTAAAAATCAGCTCTCTTCCCTTATAAATACAGTGTGCTACATCTGCTCTTTTAACGTTTGAAAGAGAGTGCATTTTTCTACTCTCATTTCATCTTTCAATTCCAATACTTCTTATCTGTCTATTCTGAACCAAAATTTTCCTTAGAAAACCAACGAAACCCACAAAACCTACCATCAGATCAAGAGATTGATTTACATATGAGGAAATATTTGAGCAGTTCTGTTATGGCAAAATCTGATGAGAGCCTAGGCTCTCGATTGTGTTAGGAGCGTCCAATGCACATGTATGTTATAAATTATGCACATATATGTGTTATAAAATGCACATAATAATTCTACCATTAATATGTTTATAATTATTATGTGCATTTTATAACACATATATGTGCATAATTTATAACATATATGTGCATTGGGCGCTCCTAACACAACCGAGAGTCTAGGCTCTCGGTATAACAACTGGTTCTGCTACTGCATCCAGTGATCACAAGATTAGAAATTATTTTGCAACTACTATTGGTTGCACAGCCCCGAAATCCGACTTCAATTTCAAATAATCACAAGATTATAAATTACGCACTACCACCTCATATTTACGAGAGTAGGTTCTGTGGTCGTTTGTAAAATAATATTATTGTCCGGGGCATCTTACCTACCTGCGGCAGCTCGAGAACTTGAGGCAAATATACAGGAAGAATCTGAAATCCTTAAAGCGTGTCGCAGTGCAAAATAAGAATTCGGGAGGTACACTAATCGTAGAGAAAGGTCTTACCCACCCGCATCTTGTAATGTTTCTATCTGTTTTAATATAAGTATTGTAAATCTCTGTGATTTTTGATCCAAATGTAATTACCACAGATTCTGAGTTTATGTGAATCTGATTATGTATGGAAGATGCTTTATCTAATGGCTTACACTTGGATGTTGTATCAACAATTATAACCAACAGGATGCAGTAGGAAGATTTGTACTGCATCCATTCTAAAATTAATACAAAAGAGCAGGTTGAAATATCAACAATTAATTCAATGCATCCACTTATAAATTTGATAGTGCATCCAAACCAAAAACTAGTAAAATTAAAAAGGATGCAATATAAAAATTGATACTGCATCCAATTACGGTAATAAAATTTGCAATTTTTGGAATTTTTCTTAAACCCCTTTTCAAGCATTTAAAAGATGACCCTACAATTTTAGATGTAGTACAAAAATTGATATTGCAATCAATAAAATAGAACAGGATGCAGTAGGAACATAACTACTGCATTCAATTTTAATTAAACCGGATGCAGTAGGAACATAATTACTGTATCAAATTTTAATTAAACAGGATGCAGTAGGAACATCACTACTGCATCAAATTAATATTTTGCAAAACAGGATGCAACAGGAATATAACTAATGCATCCAGTACAAAATCAAAAAAAAAAAGAAAAAAAAGTGGATGCAGTAGGAAATTCACTAATGCATCCAATTTTAATTAAATAGGATACAGTATGAACATCACTACTGCATGCAATTAACATCTATTGAATCTGAACCAAAAAAATAACCAATATGCAAAAACATTATTGAATTAATCAATATTTCAAAAAAAAACATTTATTGATCAAACCAAGAATAAATCTGTAAAATTAATTAATTGTTTGAAGGTTATTCGAGACAAAATTAAATGTCAACGAATTAAACATTACCTAAACATTATAAATTTGACACTGCATACATTTGAACATAAAAGCATTGAACGACGTGCTGTCCAATTCAATCGTCATTTGAGGCTTAACTACTTATGATTAATAACTATCATTGAACATTGTGTTCATTAAAAGATTTGGGCTGACTGTCAATTAAAAGATTTGCGCCTTTTCACATTCACACCATGTCTTCTATAAATAATGATGTGAATTACTCTCTTTTCCAAATCTGACGACCGTGCTTCTAAGTCTTACAATGGATCATCAAAGAAGTTTGGCAGAAAGGGCAATTTAGATCATTAATCTCCCATTCGAAATGATGCTACTCATAATGCTCTCACTTGCCAACCATTCTTTTAAAGATGTGGTGGTCCTTCAAGAGTTTCAAAGAAGTATTTGATAGTGATGAATTTCGAAGAAATGTTAATGTGGATAGCTTGCTGCAAATAGAATGGTGGCTTCCTAATAGAACAGCCTTTGATACTTTGTTTGCCAAGTTCTTCAATGCAGGAAATACCGGCGTCAAGACTGAAACTGCATTGAGAGAGTTCTTCCAAGATGTCACTCTTGAATCGCTTCAGATTGCTCTTGCATCTCTTGATAATCTATCAAGACAAGGATACCTTCGTGCAACCTTCTCATGTGGAGTCCTTGCAAGTATTTTTCTTGCCAAGGAGTCTGAAATACCAATTCAAATGCTCAACATTTGCATACGTCAAGAGAATGGTCATTTTCTAGGAGACTGCAAAATATTTTTTCGTAGGAATCGTAGAGGATGGTTGAACCAGTTCTCGTATGAGTTGAGAAATGGAAGGTTATGTGATCAGTACGAAGAGAGAGGACATTGGTTTGGATAGCCAATAAAATATGAAAACATTCATATGATGGAATGCAAAAAATGTACTATGGATAATATTGTCGAGAATGTGAGAGAAGGATAGCATGGACGTCGCATTCAAAATGTGATTTGGAATCAGATGAACGAATAAGACAATTATTCTCCCTCGCATATCTATTTTTTAATCTTCAAAACTTATTAATGTTGATGACTGCTTTGTTTTATGTACTAGAAAATAATTGCAAAACTTTAATCATTTTTTAATGCACTACACCCTACTGCACCGGCATATAATTTCAAAACAGAATCAAGTGTAATCTCGTAAAACATAATAAGATGCAGTAGGAACATAACAACTACATCCAGTACAAAATCAAAAAAAAAAAAAAAAAAAAAACAAAAACAACAACAGGATGCAGTAGGACATCACAACTACATCCAATTAACAATTTGCAAAACATGATGTAGTAGGAACATAACTACTGCATCCAGTACAAAATCAAAAAAAAAAAAAATACAGGATGCAGTAGGAAAATAACTACTGCATCCAATACAAAATAAAAAAAAAATGATGCAGCAGGAAATTCACTACTGCATCCAATTTTAATTAAATAGGATGTAGTATGAACATCACTACTGCATCAAAGTAACATCTATTGAATATGAACCAAAAAAAACAATCAATATAAAAAAAAACATTATTGAATTAATCAATATTTCAAAAAAAAAATATTGACCAAACAAAGAATAAATCTGTAAAATAAATTAAATGTTTGAAGGTTATTCGATGCAAAATTAAACATGTCAACGAATTAAACATTTCCTAATCTTTATAAATTGGACACTGCATCCATTTGAACATAAAACCATTGAAAGACGTGCTGCTAATCTAATCGTCATTTGAGTCTTAACTATTCACTTATGATTAATAACTATCATTGAACATTGTGTCCATTAAAAGATTTGGGCTAACTGTCAATTAAAAGATTTACGCCTTTTCACATTTCCATCATGTCTTCTATAAATAATGATATGAAGTAATTTTAATAGCCATCAAATCTGATTACTTTAATTTCCAAATCTGACAACCGTGCTTTTAAAACATAGAAATGGATCGTCAAAGAAGTTTAGGGGAAAGGGCAATCCAAATCATTAATCTTCCATTCGAAATGCTGCTACTCATAAAGCTCTCATTTGCAACCCATTCTTTTAAAGATGTGGTGGTCCTTCAAAGCAATTGCAAGAGATTAAAAGAAGTGTTTGATAGTGATGAATTTCGAAGAAAGGTTAGTGTGGACAGTTTGTTGCAAATAGGAAGGTTATTTCCTAATAAAGATGACATTGATGCATTGTTCGCCAAGTTCTTCAACGCAGGAAATATTGGCGTCAAGACTGAAACTGCATTGAGAGAGTTCATCAAAGATGTCACTCTCGAATCACTTCAGATTGCTCTTGCATCTCTTGATAATCTATCAAGACAAGGATATCTTCGTGCAACCTTCTCATGTGGAGTCATTGCAAGTACTTATCTTGGCAAGAATTGTGAATTATCAATTCAAATGCTCGGCATTTGCATACGTCTAGAGAATGCTCATTTTTTGCGAGACTGCGAAATATTTTTTCGTAGGAGTCATAGACCTTGGTGGCACCAGTTCTCGTATGAGTTGAGAAATGGAAGGTTATAAGAACAATGGAAAGAGAGAGGACATTGGATTGGATAGCCAATAAGATATCAACAAATTCATATGATAGAATGCAAAAAATGTGCTATGGATAATATTGTGGAGAATGTGAATGATGGATGGCAAGGACGACTTCCATATGATGTTTAGGCTCAGATGAATGAATAAGACAATTAATGTCCCTCTCTTATCTATTTTGTTAAGCTTACAAACTTAATGTTGATGACTCCTATATTTTATGTACTAGAAAATAATTGCAAAACGTTAATTTTATTTTAATGCACTACATTGTATTGTATCGACATATAATTCAGCAACAGCATCAATTTTAATATCATAAAATATAATAAGAAGTAGTAGGAACATAACTAATGTATTCAATTAACATTTTGCAAAACAAGATGCAGTAGAACATAACTACTGCATCTAGTACAAAAAAATTTTAAAATTAAAATAAAACAACATGATGTAGTAAGAACATAACTACTGCATCCAGTACAAAAAATAAAGAAAAAATAAAACAACAGGATGTAGTAGGAACATAACTACTGCATCCAATTAACATTTTGCAAAACAAGATGCAGTAGGAATATAACTGCTGCATCAAGTAAAAAACCAAAAAAAAGAGGATGCAATAGGAACATCACTACTGCATCCAGTACAAAATATCACACAGTACAACAAAATAAAGAAACTGCAATTTCATTCGATTTGAACCAAAAACACAACCAATATGCAAAACATTATTGAATTAATCAAATTACAAATAAATCTGTCAATTAATTAAATGTTGCAAAATATTCAACAAAATTTGAATCAAATGTATAGTGTAAATTCTAATCTTTATTCTTGTTCAACAATGGACAGTTATGCATGTCGTGATTCCCCAACTAGTTGCATGACCGGCATAACCTCTTAGCCTTCCTACTTGCAATAATAGACTTCTCAGCTGCACCCCTTTTACTTCCACAACCTTTATTTCTAGATTCATTAGGTGGCTTGACTGTTACCTCTTCCGGAATCTCTGAATCAATCACATTTTGGATAATAGTCCTGTTTGCATTTGGAACGACATTTGTTCCTCTGCGCTCTCGCAAATAATGTTTCAATTCCTTTACAACATTGGCAACATGATAAAAATCATCCATATCTGTACCCAATAAATCCATACACGCATTGAAGTCAAACCAAATATCATTAACTTTCACTCCAAAACTCTCTATCTTTCCACAATCTGCCGAAACATTCTCCCCCAAAGAATTTGACACTCGACGCTCAGTATTATTTGTCCAACGATTAAGAACCAGGTGTCTTGGGATCTTTAATACATTCACAAGTTTTAATGCGAAAAACCCATGTCTACACAAAATCCCACTTCTTTCAAAAAGATTGCATGAACAATCAATATGAGTATTTGGTACTACATGCTTAACCTGCACACAAAATCCAAGTAACGTTCAAAAATATAAAAGAAAGGAGATTTAATTAATATACAACCACAGTCAATTATAAATGCTCAAAATCTCTATTTTTGGCAAGTCCATCAATAACAACCAACTGCTTAACCAAATCATCACCTCCCATGGATTTCAAACCCAAGCTAAAAAAGAATTCCTTGATTTCAGTTTAAACTTTATAGAAAAAAGCATGTGTATACAGCTCTGCTGCATCTTTCTAAATCAACAATGGAGTCTCCATTGTTGGTAATGATGTCAAACACTTGTGATTAAGTTGTCTAGTCGTCTGACGCTGCTTCTCCATAACTGTCTCAAATCGAACATAAAATTATGTGAAAGTGTCCTTTTCTATTTTGTACTGACCAAAGAATGCATTCGTACTTTCTGACCATGACGTGGTGCGTAGTATCCCAAGCAGTGGATCATCCTTAAAATATGTCGAAATCCAAAACCTCTTGTATTCATACATGTGTGTCAACCGCTCATTATCTTTCAACTTGAATTCTTCCATGATAGAAATCCAGCCCTCTTCAAACTGAGACTCAGTTAAGCTATCATCTCAAACATACCCTTTAATTTTATCTGACAACTGAGCATCCATGCACAACTGAGGACCAACCTAATACAAATATTAAAATTAATTACTAATATTCATTAACTCCTTCTAAAGAATAAATAAACCAACAACTAAACAATGAAAAAATATACCATCACTGGAAGCTTATTCATTATATGCCACATACACCAACGATGTCTTGTCGATGTGAAAACAGTAGGGATTGCCTGCTTCATAGCAGGACACTGGTCCGTAATTATGCATAGTGGCTCTCGCCCCATACACTTTAGAAAAGCTTGACCTCTCTTGAATGTAGACTAGCAGCAAATGTCGCACACTTTCTATGATTATCGACGCCACAAAATGGAACAAAGACCATATTGTGCCTGACATATTAAGGATACACTATCAACACAACATACAAAAATCAGGATGCAGTAGAAAAATTAATATAATTTCACAAACAAACAGCATGTACTACACCAATAGAAATGTAAACCAAAACCAGTAGGATGCGGTACAAACAAATGATCCTGCATCCAATGCAATTGCAAAAAAATAAAATGAAGATAAAAAAATTGGTAATGCATCCACCCTATTAAAAATTAAGCTTAATAATATTTTAAAATAAAATGCAGGGGCACTGTCCCCGAAACCCCGTACAAAAAGCCCTATGTACGCCACAAACAAACAAAATGCAACCCAAAACAACCAGGATGCAGTAGAAACAAAAAAATCCTCATCCAGATTAAACACATAAAGTAATATTGGATTGATCTAATAAATAAACAATAAATCAAATATAACACTTAATAATAATATAAAAAATTTAAATGCTTACTTATTTGTCCGGAATATAGCATCAAATGAAATTACATTGCCAAAGACTTCATAGTTTCGGCGAGCAATTGGATCAGCCCAAAATAGCTTGGTTAAGTGACCTAAATCATTTGCCTCGTACTCATAATAAAATGCAGCATGTTGTTCCTTCTTTACCTTAAACTTATCTAATATAATATGTGCATCTTTCTCTCCTATATCTTGTTTTATATCCCTAGTTCAATTCCTAAAATCTCTGACCATCGCCCCAACATTTTCATAACCACCGACCAACTCCTTCATCAAACTATGAGCCCAAGCTACACTAATTTTAACTTTTGACGCATCAAAGGCAAAACTCTTATGTCCCAATGACATTTCCGTACTGAATTTTAAAAACTGTCTAGCTTCCTTTTTAGCCATCATAAGATTATGATGCTCTTTGAAAATATATACATACACACCCTCTTCACTCGACAACTTTAGTGCAAGCTTTGCACTACAACCACATATAGAGTACTTGATCTTTCTTGTTCTCTTAACACCATCATCACCGTTATCTTCATTGCTCTTAGATTTGCCTTCATTAAAACCTTCCCTATTGCACACAATATACCTTAATAGAACTCGTCATCACTAGATTTTTTTTCCGTGTTTTGACGAACACCAAACTCACACATCCTACCATACTCTTTATAAAAATTAAGACATTCCTAACATGTTAGAAAACACTGTCCAACACGTAGATACCCAATATTTAGTGCATCCTAGTGACGTAAAGGATCTTGATGAAGCATCATCACTCTCATCATTAAACTTTGGAGAATTAACATGTGCCTCGTGATTACTGCCAACGGCTACACACAAAAAAATATCCATCAACAATTATATTTCTTTGATGAACTAAAAAATTAAGATGCAGTAAAACATAAGCAGCTAGAAAACCAAAACATACCTGAACTAGATGCTGGATTCTCCTCCATACTATCACAAATTAGAACCTGAAAAATAAAAAATGATCTAAAACTCGGGTAAATAACTTGCATCAACCTCAATTAAAAAAACAACAGCATTCAACAATAACATCACACACAAAAGATAACTACTTGAAAAACAATGTAGTAGAAACGTTTCTAGAGCATCATGCTACTGCATTCAATTGAAAATAAAGATAATGCAGGATCAACATGCTATTGTATCCACTATAGAAACATCACTACTGCATCCAATTTTAATTCAATAGGAACATCACTGCAGTAGTAAAATGATACAGTAGCTAATTTCGCAAAATCTCAAATTCGCATACACATACAACCCTGCTACTAAAAATGTATCACTGAAAATTTAACTAAAAAAAAGAGACATATAGAGAGAGAAATAGAAAAAACAGAATTCTAACATAAAAAATTAATAATCAACTACAAAATTTTCTTCGCAACACTACGTGCAACAATTTCCTATCACAATCGATTCAACATCGGTTAATTCACAATCGATTCAATATTGAGTTAAAAAATTGGAAAATTTCGAAATCAAGAGGAATAACAAAACGCAAACTCAATACTTACCTCTATATAGCACTGTTGCAAAACGAATTTCCTATCTTCAAAACGCCGGCGACGAAGACGACAACACGGTTCTTCAAAGACGATCGCTTTCTCTCCCTTTCTCTCTCTATGGAAAAAAGAACACGAATAGCGTAGCTAACAAAGAGAGAAAAAGCTGAAAACAAACATTATATACCTACGATGCAATATGACATATTTACCCTCAGCTATTGACACAATTACAAAAATAGCAAACCGGCTGAATACCCTAAAATCTAATCTGAGCCGCGTTTTTATTTGCTAATCCGACGCACAAGATTAGTTCCTATGGTTCTCATACTAATTAGGTTCTCATTTGAGCACTCCCCTATATATATAAGTATAGATGGAAAAAAATATCAATTACAAATCATTAATATTGTACAAACGTACAAACATATTGTATCTTAATACATTTTTATTTTATTTTTTATCTTAATAAGATTCTATTGTATTTTATTATATTTTTGTTGTATCTTTATATATTAGTTATTTTGTACGACACAAAACAAACATAATTAAGGTACAGTAAAATATATTATAAGATACAATTGATTCACACATTTTGTACGATATTTGAGATTTGTAGCGGAATAAGATTCTAAATAACTGATCGACTAAAAACCGCAAATAATTTCCGAACCTATGAATCATTGTTTAAAAATTTTGTGGGCATAAATTTCATATTTTACAGTTGACTTTTCATTGTTCAAAGTTATAAAATTTTATGATTCATAGTTATACACATATTTCATGGTTCACAGTTTTAAATTCGTGGTTCACAATTATATCAAATTCTTGGTTCACAGTTATAAATTTCATGGTTCACATATTTCATGATTCGCAGTTATAAAGTTCATGGTTCACAGTTATGAGTTTCATGATTCAGTATTTATAAATTTCATGATTCACAGTTACATCAATTTTCATGGTTCATCATTGAAATTATGATGATCCATTGTAATTCGCAAGTTCGCAAATTAGAATGGTTCACAATCGATCACGTCCATATATATATAGAGAGAGAGAAAGAAAAGTTTCGCTAAAAACCTAAATAAAATACAAACTATAAGAATTAATCTAAATTATCAAATTTGCATCCTTTTTATAACCCTCGGAGAGCATTATTGTCATTTTAAAATTACAGCACATTCCTCTCTCTCTCTCTCTCTCTCTCTCTCTCTCTCTCTCTCTCTCTCTCTC
>JAOWAN010052081.1:0-13474 GCA_028566635.1 Lobelia cardinalis
CAAAGTCAGTTGCTTGGATAATCACACCACTATTAAATCCGAGATATAAGGGATAATTAATGGGGTTAGTTGCAATCACACGTAACACGCTAATTGCTACTCGCGTGTTAAACACTTTCTTAAGGGGCGTTCGGTGCTCTAGACACTTAGCCGCTTAAAATAATTTTCATATGAAATAGTGAGGGAAGAGATTAGTAGTCCAACCTTGGAAGCAGCTTATGTTGCGGAGAAACTGTGAAAAAGAAAATGTGATTATGCTCACGATTCCAACAAAAGAACGCTCCACTGTTCCACTTTCATATACAAAAGAGGATGAGATAAGTATTACATGAAGAGTGCTCTGAACTCTATACAACCTCGAGCTGTTTGAGGTCAAGTCAAGATAATGTGCAAAGGAATATTACACGGTTGAAGAATAAAGATCAGAATCAAATTACCTTATAAGTTGGTTAACATTTAGACTTCAAACTCGGATCATAATAGGTGATTTTTCAACTCCCACTTCTATTAGAAGAGGACATTAGTCCAAAATCTTTAGTCTAGAGTTTTTGATTAGTGGTTTACTTCTAAGTGTATTAATCTATAGTATTAGTTTATATATATATAGTAAAAGGTATTAGATAATTAATATATATAATTAATACTAAAAACTATACACAATTAGTTTAGAGATAAACTAAAGTTAAACCTAGTATTTAGACATCTAGTAGTGGAACATGAATAGACAATGTAATTAAATACTAAATGCACCACAAAGCAAGATTGATCTTATGTCTCCTACGTGGCAAATCTATAGCCCTTTTCACCGACTTTAAATATCGACGGAGTAGGATTTTGATGACATAAATGATACTTTTTTTTTTTTTTTGGTTGCTCACTGGTATCAAGGACCATGTCCTTACTAATTCAGTTCGATTCGGGTCGCGCACCTAGCATTGGCGGGTGGGTGAGTCTCCCAGTAGAGATTTTCTGCATACGGTGAGACTCGAACTCGAGACCTCCCTTAACCGAATCCAAGCCGCTTACCACTTGTACCAACCCCCGTTGGTAATGGTACTCCCTTTCACCTAGGGCTGAAAATCGAATGGATCGAATCGAAAATAGGGGATTTCGGAAAAATTCCAAAAATTTTCGGAATGGAAAAGTTTATTCCAATTTCCATCCAAAAAAATTCGAAAATGTATAATACATTCAAATTTCAAAACCATGTATTTTTTTCGAAATTCCATCATAATAATTAAAGTAAGCATGCAAGAATTCAAAATTAACTTAGTTGTTACAAGAAACTCTAGCCGAAATTCACGCCAATTGAATGTCCATAAATGGCAATTTAGTAAGTAGACCTCACTCGGTACAAATCGTTGGCCTAGTTTATTTTAATCGCTATGTCTCGCACAATTGCCCAAATGATTTTACTTTATAACTAGCAACTAATTGAATGCTATATACAAGTGAATATACGCATCAATGACAATGCCACCTTTTTTTTGCCAAACGATGCGATTTGAATTGAACATCCCAATAACAAAGATTGTATTCCGGTAAATGAGAGGGTGTATGCGTTAGGCCGACTGCTGAAGGAAAAATATGATAGGGACAAATTCATAAATGGTCCCTGAACTTATTTATGAAGTTGTCCCAATATGATATAAAGTCTGCAATTCGTTGCTTCTAATGGGAGCATTTTGATCCCAACCAGTTCATGTCTTTCTAAACTCATGGAAGGTTGATGCTAATATTGTTTTGCTGCATCTCAGATACTGGCATTCAGGTGGAAGAATGCTAAATAGCAATTTCCAGGAGTTCCATCTATTTTTGAAAAAAGAAAAAAATTTTGCACAAAATCTTAAAGTGTTCTGTTGTCATGGCCCCTAATTCATAACGTTTTGTCTCGATAAAATGTATCAATAGTAGAAAAGCTCATTCACTTCCAACTTATACACAAGTTTCTTGTTCCTTCTAGAATTTGAACATTTTCGTATTAAGTGATTTTGCTGCTTTTCTAGGCATCCTTTTGGCCAATCTAATCAAGAAAATCATCTATTCTGCATAGAGTGAGTGAGAAAAGTTCGTATATTTTCCGGCCATCTATTTTTGAAGTTACAGTAATATTCTCAGGCCATATTATCGGAGTTATGACAATATGCGCTCAAAGCTACCTTCGTAACTCCCTGAAGTTCTTCGTAGTGACTCCCTTCCACGCAGCGTTCATTCTTGTACCAAATTTGCAGTTCGATGCGTGGTGAAAAGTCATCAGTTCGGCCAACTGAATTTTTTTGGTTGCAGTTGGATGGCTGTTCCCAATGACAGTTTTCACAAACAGTGGCGCGATAAAACTAGAAAGAAATGTCCTTTATGGAACTTCTTTATCTTCAATGAGTTGGGCATTCTTAGCATGCGTTCTAAGTGCTGCGATGAGTTAGGCATTCCAATTTCCAATTAACACACCAACATGGACCTTCAATGTCTTGAATATGGCTTCCTCCTATTTACATTTTATATCAACAGCAAGTCTATCTATCAAATTCTTTCTACATTCTACATACATCATCAAATTAGTAGCTTTGGTAATAAATTGTGGGAGGGGGCACAAAAAAATATTGTGTAACGGGAAGGGAGGGAGGGAGTATGCTACATGTGGTTCAAGAGTACTTGAACAAAACACCCCATTCAGCCAACAAATCAAATCACCATGTTTGATGCAGGACTTGAAGCTGCTGCCCCAATCATCTTCCTTCTATCCTTTCTCTCTAGATCTTCAATCTTGGGGATCTTCCCTTTGTGATTTTCTGAGAAGACCTGATATTGCAACCCAAAATACTTACATTAGTTAACTGAGGTAAACAAATAATATTATACAGTATACTATACTATACGGAACAAGAGGTATTTGTTCATGTACTTCTGTAATAAGAAAGGGTGGTTAAAGTTTGGGTCGGGCCTAGCGTGAGGCACCAATGTGCCTTCTCTTCTTCCATCTATACAGAAAACACATCACATTGAAATATCCCGCCCTACCATCCTTGCAGATTCTGCCTCATCTTTGCATGTCTTCTACATCATCTCTTTCTTCTTAATCTGGAAGCAAAGTTCACTTTAGTTATGGAAACCAGATTAGTCTTTTCAGCAAACATTTGACAAATTACTGAAACAAGTACCTTCTTGTCGAATTCCGATATATCAACAGCTCGATGTTCCACATGAAGTGGCTGAACATCCGTCAATGGTCTACGAATTTTCTCTGGAACTGGAATTGGGTCTCTGCAACTGGCAATGCACAAGTTAGCTTCATCACTTTTGTTCCACAAAATAAAAGTGAGAAAAAAATGATTTTTTTTCTTACTCTTTTAATATTGGTTGTGCTCGAAATATTCTCAACCGAGCTTCTTCCTCTTCCATTATCCTCCTTTCTTTAATCTCCCTCTTCGTTTCCTATTCATGCCTTTACAGTTTGAAAAGCTCGGATTTTGTGGATGGCTTTGGCTCCGGTTTTGGAGGAAGCTGTGTAGAAAGGTATGTTTTTAGTAGTACCCATGCTGACATACACAAATTGCATACCACGGGATAATCAATTGTATATAGGGAGTAGCTTTGCGAATCCTAGCTCTCTCTTCTTCCAATTGCTTCTCTACCACTTCTATCACAAATTTCTTTTCCTTTTCCGCTCCTCTTTCCGGAATTATATCACATTTTGACAAAAGAATTATGCTATGCACATTAAGAGCTACAAAAATAATTCAAGAATCTCGCTACAAAAAGAATTCAAGAACTCGGAGAAAGCCGAAAGGCAACAAAAAGTAGGCAAGTGTTACAGAATCAGAATTGTTTGGCAAGTGTAACACTTGCCTAATTTGTTTTTGCCTTTCAGACTAAGTTCTCAACCCAAATTTCTTTTTGTTTCCTTGCCAAATATCTTTTTGTAGCTCTTAATGTGCATAGCATAATTCTTTTGTCAAAATGTGAAATAATTCAGAAATGAGGAGCAAAAAAGGAAAAGAAATTTGTGACAAGTGGTAGAGAAGCAATTGGAAGAAGAGAGAGCTAGGATTCTCAAAGCTACTGCCTATCCATATACAAGTGATTATCCCGTGGTATGCAATTTGTGTATGTTTACACTTTGTTTAATCTGAATCCAGCATGGACACTACTAAAAACAAAACTCTTTTCTACACAGCTTCCTCCAAAACCGGAGCCAAAGCCATCCACAAAACCTAAGCCTTTCCTCCAACTGGAAAGTCTTGTGAGGAATGAAGAGGAAACGAATAGGGAGATGGAAGAAAGGAGGATAATGGAAGACAAAGAAGCTCGGTTGAGAATATTCCGAGCACAACCAATATTAAAAGAATAAGAGAAAAAAATTCCTTCTTTTCTTACTTTTATTTTGTGGAACAAAAGTGATCAAGCTAACCTTGTGTTGTGCCAATTGCAGAGACCCAATTCCAGAGAAAGTTTGTAGACCATTGACGTGTTCAGCCAATCGACCTTCATGTGGAACATCGAGCTGTTGATAGATCGAATTCGACAAGAACGTACTTGTTTCAATAATTTGTCAAATGTTTGCTGAAAAGACTAATCTGGTTTCCATAACTAAAGTGAACTTTGTTCTCGATAAAGGAGAAAGAGATGATGTATAAGAGATACCGAGATGAGATAGAGTCTGCAAAGATGGTAGGTTTCTAGTTGTGATGGAAGAAATTAGAGGAAAATGCCTTGAAACAAACCCACTAATATATCTCAATGTGATGTGTTTTCTATGTAGATGGAAGAAGAGAAGGCACTGAAGCAACTACGAAGAACACTGGTGCTTCAAGCAAGGCCCGTGCCAAACTTTAACCACCCTTTCTTACCACAGAAGTACATGAACGAAGACCTCTTGTTCCATCCAGTATACTATATAAGGTTATTTGTTTACCTCAGTTAACTAATGTAAGTATTTTGGGTTACAATATCAGGTCTTCTCAGAAAATCACAAAAGCCAAGATCCTCAAGATTGAAGATAATAGAGAGAAAGGATACACAATTTGTAGATTAATCAGAAGGTAGTGTATTCTTACTACCTGTGGAGCTGGCCACGGTTGATGTTTCTGCTTTTTGATTGGCCCTTGCCATAGTTTCCAAATGAAATTCCTGTTAAAATACAAGAAACTTTAGTTATCCCTACAGGCATTCCTCTTTCTGACATCAGACCAATATATAAATATGCATACCTGAAATTCTGGAGGCTGAGTTGTACTTCTTTGTAAGGCTGGTAATGTTGGAGCTTCCAGTATCTGTCAAGAAGCAAATTGAGTTCCAAAATTTTGACAGAATTACTTCTTGAAAGTTGAAACTTTCAGGAAGAGAGACGACATCTTCACATTTGAAACTGACAACATGTGACACATTTAAAGTGAATAATACTCTACAGCAGAAAGACTCAGAGATCAGGAATTCTGACAGTCACCTTTTTGATAACTGAACGCGCCTTGAACTTTGGTATTTTAGCCATCATCTCTTCCTCAAGCTTGGCAGAACTCTTGATCTTAACTGAACGGGCCCGCTGTGCAGTTTCAAAATCAGGTTCCTTGGGCCTGGTCAGAGTAAGTTTCGGCCTCCTTTTGATAACTGAATCAGCATCATCCTGTGTATACAATTTTCGGCAATAACATTAACAAAAAGGGATGGAAAAATAAAGTAATGGTGAAAAGAATTTAAGAAGGTCAATCTATTTACATGTGAAATAGATCTGCTCGTAGATGGAAGATTCATCTCCCCTTGTATTGGATTGAAATTTCCTCATCATTTCTGCCATTGAGACAAACCGTACTGCTAGTTCCGGAACATCATCTTTATATGAGAACCACAAATTTCAAATATTAAAAGCACTAAACCAGCTAGAGTGAGAAGGTTAGCGTCATTATTTTCTTCCCCTATCCCCCCGCTCGCTCTGTTGGTTAGATGGCTTAATTGTAGAAGATGCAGGGAAGCAATTTGACGAGCAAGGTTGGAAATTCAAATGTTGCTCGGGCCATAAAGAGACAGAAAATAGAAGGTGGCAAATCCAGGCCAGTGGTTATAGATATATTTACTTTAATTTTTACTGACAAACTTCAAATTTTCATCATACAAGTTATTATGGCATGATTTTCATGTCGACTCTCTTATAGTTCAAACATTTATAGCATTTATTTACTTTATTTATATAACCATTGGCCTGGATATGCTGCCTTCTAGTTTCTGTCTCTTTATGGCCCGAGCAACATTTGGAGTTCCAACCTTGCTCGCCAAATTTGCATCCCTGCATCTTCTACAATTAAGCCATCTAACCAGCAGAACGAGCTGGGGGGGACAGGAGAAGAAGATAATGACGTAACCTTCTCACTAGCTGGTTTAGTGCTTTTAATATTTGAAATTGTGACTGAACTTTTGACTTGCGTGCTGATGGATTCCTTACTGCACTAGCTATCCTTCGGGCTGTCTGGTTCCTGTTGGGATCAGTTTGTAGCTGTTTGCCCTTCTGAGAGGCTACTAGCGGTTTGTGGGTAAGCTTCTTCTCCTACCATTTGGTTTTTCTCAGCAGTAAGTTCTTCAACAGTCACATTTGTAGAAGAAGCACCTCCAGTTGAAGCACTGGAAAGGATATACACAGGGAACTGCATCATCAGAACAATCATCATATGACCCTGAAGAATTAGCATACGTAAATTTTGATGAGAGAACAAATCTCTCGTTATCTTGAGTGGATACGTCATCCTTCTTAACTTCGCAAGCTTTCTCATTTAACATCACCACTTTAGTAGTACCTTAAGTAATATTCTCAGGAAGAGGCCTGCTTTATAATGATATCGACAGATTTCTGTCAGCTAAGTAACTCAGAATACAATGAAAAAAGGAAAACAAAAAACTGAAATAATTGTTGTTAGAGGTTTTGGACTAAACTACTAACCTGATTTCTGTGTTCTCTGGCTCTAAATCAGATTCCTCTATGATGTTTGGCATAGAAGACGATGCCTTAGCTTCCTATGAAAAGAATTTACTGGATTAAATTTGTAGTTGAAGTCTATTACCAATATGCAAAACATAAAAGTGTGAGATCAAAGAGACAAATTAAATTATAGTATACCTTCAGTAATGTTTCCACTTCATTAAAATCACATAGGCTCTCAAGCAGTGGCGGAGCCAGGAAAGTCGTGAGGGGGGAACGAATTTATACGGGGGTTCGGGGGGCGCTGCCCCCGAAAAAAAATTTTGTGTCGGATTATGTAATAAACGAATCGGATCTACAAAAAACTTAAACAAATGCATTTTCACAATACCAAAAACATTAATAATAGAAGAAAAAGTAGTCAAACACTTGAAACAGAGTCTTGCCGTCTTCCAAATCCTAGAACTCGGCCAGCCATGGCGGAGCGGAACCGGACGAATCGACCTCGAATGAAGACCCCTACTAAAGGAATTTTCGGCGCGGGGGGAGCGGCCGCTGCCTCCGGCTCCCCCTGGCTCCGCCACTGCTCTCAAGTTGAACGGTTCGATTGGTCTTAATTTTTGGCATAAAAGCTGCAAGATCCAAGGAAAAAGGATCAACATCTAGAACTTGTTTTATATGAAGGTAGAATGAGAGAAATGGAAACAAACATTCAACATAAACTAAAATCATGGCAATTAGTGCATTTCTAACAGTTCAGCAGGTTTCACAGAAATCTTTTGTCATTCAAAGGCTGATGTAGTTTGCGTTTACAGTAAAACTGATTTGAGATTGGTAATATTAAGGATTCATTTGTTCTATCTTCTATGATGCATCCTACTGGTTTGCAATGACTTCAAATGCTACCAATGTAACCCCATCAAAATGTTCTAGAAAGGGTAGGGCAAGAATTAACGCCCTCCTCCCCTTTCCGTGCCCCTTTACGTCTCCAAGCTGTGATGTCCCAAAACAGTTGAACATACAGATACTAATAAACTCAAGAAACTGTTTTGATTTTTGTAACACAACAAAACAGATGCTCCTACATGAATGAATTAACTTTTAACAGCAAAAATCGAAAGGGGCACAAATGCACAATTGAAGAAACATAGCACTTAATCGAAATGAGAGGACCCTCAAAACTGCAGTGCCAAAATCAAAGTAACAAACTTCAAGAAAACTAAACCCTAAGCACTCCAACACTCCCCCCCCCCCCCCACACACACACACACCCGGCGACAAGTTAACCAAAATTTTAGATTTCAAGAAATAGAGGATCTTAAATTCACTAATCAAATGCAGGAATTATATCAGAAACCAAGGAGCAATGGTAACGATCAGGAAATTCTATTGTAGCTTCGGATTGATCATGAGTTGACTTAATTCCAGAACATAGCAAGTAAATTAGAAATTAAAGAATTTCTCAAACCAAAGTGCCAATTTTAAAGCAGCAAAGTTCAAGAAAATCCCAACCCAAAAGAAAAGAAAAACACAGCAAATTTTGACAGGAAATTGGGGGGGGGGGGGGGCGCACCAAAATTCATGAATAATCAAGAACCAAAAGAATTAGTGGAAAAGAGGGCGAAAAGTTGACTTACGGTAGGGACCGTAGCTAAGTTGCGTATCTAACCGGAGTTGTGCAAGGCGAGAGTCCTCCTCTGTCTCTCCATCGATGAAATCGTAAAATTGCGGTGCCGAGAATTCATAGTCTTCGTCAATCATAAACAGATCACCCGTATCATCCGTCGCCGACATTGGATCTTTCCACACCTTTCAGTATTTGGAGAGAGAAATGATCG
Source organism: Lobelia cardinalis (assembly GCA_028566635.1). NCBI lineage: Eukaryota > Viridiplantae > Streptophyta > Magnoliopsida > Asterales > Campanulaceae > Lobelia > Lobelia cardinalis. The sequence goes on from JAOWAN010052081.1 coordinate 8,743, forward strand.
TTTAGAGACCAAAGAGGTGTTTTTGCTTTATGGTTTTGGTACGGAATGGTGGAAAATAGGACGGTAAATTGTGGAAAATGTTTTTTTTTTTAAGGGTGATGTTATTTGAGCGTTTCAATTTTGATAATTTCTACTTCTTTTTTTTATTTTTCAAATATGATACATATAAAAATATTATTATACTTTTATAAATAAAAAAATATATGTCCATCCTTCTTTTAATTTTAAAAAAATATTAAATACACACTTCTAGGGTTAGGAGCTCAAGTCCTTTATGTTTTTCTTTTTTCTTATAAAAATTTAAATTTCAAGCATAAAAAAACTAATATCTTCTTAATTCTCGAATCCAAAAATATTCAAAGAATTTATTAGGGTAAATTTGTATCCGTAAATAAAGGGTCTTTTCTTCCCCTGCAACCCACTTTTGAACTCAACATTTGGTAAGGTTTCCTAGAAAAAGTCCATATTCATCTTTCAATCTTTTCTCAAGCTGCTAATCCTCATCAATTTCACCTTGTTCATGTGTGCCATATTCACTAGTGCAATAACCTTTTAGAAAATTGCTTTGGAGCACTTCTTCACAGAGTAAATTGAAGGTTCTGACTTCGGATGAATGAGGCTTTACGCAAGAGGATCAGAAAGATATATATCCTTGAGATATCTTCAATAGAAAAAAAAAAAGAGATATCTTGAGGTTTCATCTTTTCTCTCTTTCCCTCTTTTCTTTCTGTCTCGATAAAAAAAACAAACAGAAGAGAGTACAAACTAATGCATATTATCGCTCTTGCAGATGCCGTAGAAACCTCCCTATGCTCTTTCAGGTATGCTCTTACAAATGCAAATATGTCCTAAAGGTTTCAAAATTAAAAGGATAGAACCTCTAACCCTAGGCGTGTGTATTTAAAAGCCTAACTCGGATAATTTTTTGCGTACAATCTATAAATGATGTTTTTAGAATCTGAAAAACAAGGTAATATAGAAGTAGATCGGTAACGAATGTCTATGATCTATTAGGAACCGTTAAATGCTCGTTAGGGTTTCATTAAGCATCGAAACCCTTGATACTCGATTGGCTGGCTTAGATGGTTATATTTTGTGCCATTATAGGTTTCAGGTAAGTTGGTGAGAGGGTTTATAACCATTCAGAGCTTCAAAAGGAGACATCTTAAGGCCTGTATGATAATTTGTATTGTACCAGAATTCTGCTAATCCCAACCACTGCATCCATTTCTTGGGAAATTGCCTGTCATGCACCTTAAATACTGCTCTATACACCTCTTGAGCCTCTCTGATTGGCCATCACTCTGAGGGTGATATGTTGTGCTATGCAACAAAGGTTGTGCCCATTAACTTGAACAATTCCTTCCAAAACCCACTCAAGAAAATCTTATCCCTATCAGAGACTATAGTAGAGGGACAGCCATGCAACTCAAGGACAATGCCAAAAAATTCCCGAGCAACTGTTAGGGCAGTGAAAAATGACTCAAGGGTAGCAAATGACAGTACTTGGTGAGCCTATCTATTACTACTAAAATACAATTCTTTCCTACTGATTTAGGTATCCCTTCTACAAAATCCATAGTCAAATCATGCCAAGCTCTAGTAGGAATGGCCAGAGGTTGTAACAAGCCAAAACTCAAAACATGTTCGGGTTTATTTTGTTGGCAAACTCCACACTCTTCCACATAATGCTGCACCTACAAGTGTCCTGATTTTAAGTGGGAAATGCAAGGCTATAAATTCACCAATGAAATGAAGTTGCTAACATTAGGAGGTTGTGATATGGTGTTAGGGGTGGATTGGATGAGGATGTTTAGTCCTGTTACTATGGACTTCAATCAGCTTAAGCTCACCTTCTACAAGGATGGACACAAGGTTGTATTGAAGGGAAAAAATAGGAAGGTAGGTGCTAGAGGATTCCTACAGCAACAATCTACAAATTCATTTTCTAAAGTGATCAGGAAAGCTGCTTATGAGGTTGTTGGCCAGTTGTTTGCTATTACTTCCATAGGAAGTGACGAGGGAGAATTGGAGGGGTTGTTGGTTGAGTTTGCTGATGTATTCTTTGAACCAAAAACATTGCCTCCTCATAGATCTCATAATCACAGGATTCCCTTGATGGTTGGTAGCAATCCTGTGAACCAAAGGCCCTATAGATATCCATATGTCCAGAAAAATGAGATACAGAAGTTGGTAAAGGAAATGTTAGAAGCTGGTATTATTCAACCTAGTGTATCAGCTTTTGCTGCACCAGTTTTAGTGGTCAAAAAGAAGGATGGTACTTGGAGATTTTGTGTAGATTACAGGACCCTCAACAAGTACACTGTCAAGGATAAATTTTCAATTCCTGTGGTGGAAGAGTTGCTAGATGAATTGAAGGGATCTCAATATTTTTTCAAAGATAGACTTGAGAGCTGCTTATATGCAGATTAGAGAACATGAGCCTGATATTCAAAAGACAACTTTCAGTTTCAGGACTCACAATGGGCACTATGAATTTCTTGTCATGCCTTTTGGCTTGACAAATGCTCCTGCCAATTTCCAATCTCTCATGAACCAGGTTTTTGCAAGTCAATTGAGGAAGTTTGTTTTAATTTTCTTTAATGATATTTTGGTGTATAGCAGGTCGTGGAGGGAGTATTTAGAGCATCTCAGGGTGGTATTCACTATGTTGAGACAACATGAATTGTCTGCTAAGCAGTCTAAATGTGTGTTTGGCCAGACTCAATTGAATATTTAGGCCATATTGTGTCTAGGGAAGGGGTGGCTGCTGACCCTGCTAAATAATATATTTCCAAAGAGGCGAAAACTAAGTGATAAGGGCTTTGTGAAATCTTCTAAGATGTTAATAGGTAAAAGGATTGGAGTTGGTTGAATATATTTCCCGAAATAAGCTAACCCTTTTTTAGTAAGACCCGCATAGAAATATGCCACTGACGTGAGTAAAGCCAAAGCAACCGTAGTGTTTATATCATTCGTCCAAGCCATGATGGATTACCCTTTACCTCAAACTCTCAAAAAGCTTAGGGGATTTTTAGGCTTGACCGGCTATTACAGGAAGTTTGTTAAGGATTATGGAGTGATCAGTAAACCTCTTACTGCTATGCATCAAAAAGATCAATTCCAGTGGTCCCTAGTCCCCGGAGGTTGTGACTGCTTTCCATCAGTTGAAGCTAGCCATGAGTTCTACACCAGTTTTGGCTATGCCTGATTTTAGTTTGCCTTTTTGGGTGGAGCCAGTTGCCTGTGATAAAGGCGGCATTGGTGCTGTGTTAATGCAGGCCTATAGGCCCATAGCTTTCCTGAGCAAGGCTTTGGGTCCAAAGGCTCAGGGGTTTTCTACCTATGAAAAGGAATTAATGACCATTGTGTTGGTAGGGGATAAATGGAGACCTTACTTGATTGGTCACTTTGTGATAAGAACTAACCACCGGTCTTTGAAATTTTTCTTGGAGCAGAGGCTCTCCACCTTGTTACAACAGAAGTGGCTTAGTAAGCTGATTGGATTTGATTATGACATTCAATATAAGAAGGGGAGGGAGAAGGTCATAGCTGATGCCTTATCCATACTTCCTGAGGACACTCAATGCCATGCCATATCAGTTGTTGTGCCCTTATGGAAGCAGGAGATAAATACTAGTTATGAGAATGATGAGGTTGCTAAGGAGTTGATCACCCAATGTACCTTGTTAGTGGATTGCCCAAGCTTGTATAGCTATACTCAAGGGGTTTTGAAATACAAAAATAGGTTCTATGTGGAAAACAGTGGGGCTCACAAGTCTCAATTGTTGGAAATTATGCATGATTCTGCATTAGGAGAGCATTCAGGGGTCTAGGGGACATACAATCTTCTTCTGGCCTTCCATGAAGACAGATGTGCAGCATTAGGTGGAAGAGTGTGGAGTTTGCCAACAAAATAAACCAGAACATGTTTTGAGTCTTGGCTTGTTACAACCTCTGGCCATTCCTACTAGAGCTTGGCACGACTTGACTATGGATTTTATAGAAGGGTTACCTAAATCAGTTGGAAAGAATTGTATCTTAGTAGTAATAGTCAGGCTCACCAAGTACTGGCCAACAACCTCATAAGCAGCTTTCCTGATTACTTTAGAAAATGAATTAGTAGATAGTTGTTGTAGGAATCCTCCTGCACCTGCCTTCCTATTTTTTCCCTTCAATACAACTTTGTGTCCATCCTTGTCGAAGGTGAGCTTAAGCTGATTGAAGTCCATAGTAACAGTACTAAACTTCCTCATCCAATCCACCCCTAACACTATATCACAACCTCCTAATGTTAGCAACTTCATTTATTTGGTGAATTTATAGCCTTGCATTTCCCACTTAAAATCAGGACACTTGTAGTTACTCCTGACATTATTCCCATCTGCCACGGTTCCTTCATTTCTGAGGTTCTTTCGATACCACATTCCACCTCCTTAGCCACTTTGGATCTAAAAAACTATGAGTACAGCCACTGTCAATCAAAATGGTCAAGGGCCTTCTGTTGGCTATCCCTTGAATTTCTCAAAGTAATAGGAGTTTGGAATCCAGCCAATGCATGGGATGATATCTCAATATCCCCATCTGCACATAGTTCATTTAACTCCTCTATTTCCTCAACTACATCAACTTCATCCAATACCTCTGTAGACACCCATTTTTGGTACCCTTTAATTCCATTGCATGTTACATTTTTACATACCATTAGGACACTTAGCCTAGCACCATGGCA
>JAOWAN010052092.1:0-13473 GCA_028566635.1 Lobelia cardinalis
AAGTTGCTCGCTCTAGGAGGTTTCCTCCTGGTCGGTATGATCCTGTGCTCTCTTTGCGCTCAGGGAGGTCTTTTCCTTCCCCACCTCGCTGAGAGGCTCCACGCTATTATGCTCGCGTGCCGAGCAGTCGGGCACTAGCTGGCCATGGAGTCATACCCCAAATATGCTGCTAAGTGTTGGGAGTCCTTGACCATATATCGTGCACAAAAGTGCTCGCGAGGTCGCTCAATTTGGTATCTTCAACATGAGTAAATTTTGGTAATTGGAACAAATTCAAACAACGTTATTCTTGTTACTTGGGGACCCAAAAAAAAAAAAGTAGGTAACCGATTAAGGGATTCAAAAACATGGGGATTTAGTCAAAGACATAATGGTTGTGTTCTTTGGGTGTTTTTTACTCAAAGCTTTTTATTTTTAATTTTTCTCTCTCATTAATCTCATAATTTTTTTATTTATCTTTTTTTATTTTTTACTTTAATTATTATAAAAAATCAAAAAAAAAATTTAATAAACTACCCATTCAAACGCACCCAATGAATTATTTAAATTAAAAAAAGAGAGTAGGCTATCATGTGTGCACCTCTTTCCACAATTTTTCCCTTTAAAATTAGTTAACATTCTCTTCCCACTAACTAGTATTTCCCTCTACAATTAGTTAAAATTAGGGACTTACACAATAATTCGCTCTAAACAAAATAATTTCTCATATTGCTATGGTACTTGACCTACTTTTATAACATCATAAGAACCGACTTTGATACGCTGAGCACACTTATGACTATATTACATACTTTTACGATTAAATGGTACAAAATTTATATCATTTTATCATATAAAATTTAAAAACTGAGATAGCGATTTTGAAAAAATCGTGGACAATTTAAAAAATCAAGAGCAATTTTAAAACATCAGTTTATCGTAAAAATATTTTATTTTATCGTAAAAATATATCATTGAATTATAAACGTTCGCCCCTGCACAACAAAATCATCCGTCTGCATCGTAATTAGCTCCAACATCATTAGTATTTTAAATAAAAAGATAAATCAATCAAATCTCTCAATATCTTTAAGTTCTGACAAAGCACGATTGACACATGCATTATCATGGGGGCAATATGATAAACACATCATAACTTGGGGAGTTTTACATTAATTTGCTCCAAAATAAAATCTCACATTACTCTAGTAATTGACCTAATTTATAACATAAGTATTTAAATAAGAACAAAGAAAAAAGTCACAAAAAATTTGGGTACAAAAGATGATCGCATGTGGTCAGCTGACTCCTTAGAAAAAATGACTTGCTTGAGAACTCATCCTGATCGGCCACGAGCCTTGGAAAGCCTCCCAGGCCTACCCACAGAACCTCAGAAGCAGAGCTCAGTTAGTTAAGAGCAGTAATTTGAGCCTTTCCTCGCACCAATTGATTAAGAAGATTAGAAACTCTAGAATAATTAAAAATTTTCAAAATCTTATTGAACCTTTCATCAGTGAGACAGATTTTCGGATGATGATTACCAAAGAAGAGACGCCGGATAAATGTATTATGCACAAGGACAGAGCCTTCTTGTATATTGGTGAGAACCCTTGCAAGAAAACACTGACTGGGTTCTTGTATATAAGCATGCTCCTGGATTCTGAATTCAAAGGAGAACCAAGTCAAGTTTATAACAAGAAAAGTAGCATATTTGGATGGATTCTGCCAACAATTCATCATTTTATATTGAGCACTTTTCACTGGTGGTATTATCTTTATAGCAGTTGAAAGAGGGTAAGCACAATGCAAACCCATCATAATCATAATCATAAAAAATAAATGTCTACAACAAATAACTTTTGTGCATCAATATCAACATCACTCCGTGGAGTTTAAACATTTCCCAGTGTTAGATATATTAAAATAGGCCTTAGTTAAGTATTGTGGTTCGGGCTTTGGTATAGAGTACAAACCAATGCATATGTAAATTAAAGTAGGCGGTAAAGCCTGCAAAAGCGACGCATCAACTAAAGTTGATATCTTTTCATTCTGAGGACTCCTAATAATTGCCCACAAAATTTCCTATCAACTCTATAATTAGGATTCTTCTAATATAAGAGTCTTGAATGCATATTTACAGGCAAGCATTAAAACCATTATTTCAATTATATAGTTTTGTGATACATTAGGTTTCATGACACATTTTCATATCAAACAATTCATTTTGAGTTCAAATTTCTTCCTCAATTCACAATCAATTGAAGTGATTTACCTTTTGATGTAAAGCCTTGACAAAACTCTACAATTTAATCCCAATATTATTAACCATATTCGTAGCAAAATTTCGATGAATATGTAATGAAAAGTAGAGGATTATCATTAAACATGAAAGTGGATATTTGGACAAAATTTCTCATTAAATCATGTCAAATTATCTTCCTCAATTCTCAACAAATTAAAATGATTTAACTTTTGATATAAAGCCTTGACGAAACTCTACAATTGAATTTCAATGTATGACTATATGATGCTATACGAAATAAGGTGTAGAATGAGACCTCCATGTGGCTTCCACGTCGCCTCGAGGCTCAAGCACGTCATAAGGACGTCCATTGACCTACATACCCTTTTTCTCCCCGAGAGGAGTCCTCTATACAAAGCACCACAAGAGGGACTCCGTAAGTGCTTGGTAGTAAGCCTCATTGTGAGATACCTCAAAATTGTGCTCACTCAAGCTCCATCAAACTCAAGCTAGACACCTTATGGCCTTCCCCTCGTACAAGGGGAAATGGGGAACTCCCCATCTCCACTTCGAAGCACCCCTGAAAAGACACCTCGAGGTTTCATTGAAAGAAGGCCCTCTTCATACTAACGAGACCTACATGCCTGGCTAAGATCAAGAGCCCATCATCATGACCTTAGCCATCACGGGAGGAAAGTGACAAAGGAATCTTCTTTACACTTGTAAACGATAGTGAGTTTCTTCATGGCCTTCCAAATAGGAACCGGCCAATCCGTGGGTATACTATGACGTTACAAAGGTTGTACCTACCCCTGACCGGATTCGCTCGCCAATTACACGCTTGGAAGTTTCAAGACATTCACTATAAATAGCCATCAATCAAATCATAAATTTAGTTATCATCATTTTCGAATTCACTGCTAAGCTACTCTGGACTAAGCCTGACAATTTGGGTTAAATGGGTTGTAATGGGTTGAGTTACAATAAATAACAGGTTATAATGGGTTCAACCTATTATAACTCATTTAATTAACCAATCAACTCAATTATGTAATAAATAGGTTAAGCTAAAATTAAATTATCATTTGAATACACTTTCGTACAAAAAAAATATTTTTTACATACTCCAATATACAATTTTATTATTAAATTGGTTGAAACGGGTTAAGCTGTTTAGCAGGTTAAAATGAGTTAATGGGTAACAAATTGCCATCCCTACTTGGACGAATCCCAAAAATGGTCTCTCGAGTTGCTGCCCTCTCTCCTACTCGGCTTTATCTTGATCTTGAACCCGTCTCCATCCTCCATTGATCCGGACTAATATAATGTGACCGCTTCTCCGAGGACCTCTTCTGGCTAGGGCCAATAGGCACTCCACCACCAAGGTTAACATGTCATTAATCCCTTATCAATTATGTTAGAAAGGAAAACGTCATTACTTGCCTACAAATAAATCTCATTATGTCAAACAAACCTGGGTCCTATACTAGCACCTACATATTACAAGTGTGGAATAAGATTATATGAGGCTACCGCCCTCCCTCTCCCTAAGAAAAATATACAAAATCAGAACGTCAGCGTCATGCCCCTTCAACATCCGCCGGTACACATACAAGAGGGCATGAGTTTCTTGTTAAATATTATGAAGAAGTAATCCAATGGAAAGTTTAAGGACTCGTGTCGAATCGGAATTGACGCTTCACTAGTTTGGGCATGATTAACATCTAGAACGATGTTTGCTGGGAAGTGTTGCAAGATAAATATCATAATAGAAGCATAAGGAATAATCCCAAAAATAGGTAGCATAAGTACATGATTTTTTAAGTAAGGTTGCGTAATTTGTTTTAAACAAGTTGGGTAGTGTACTATTGGTTGTGATCTCAATTTTAAAACAGATTTAGATCATGTGCATATTGACTGAACATCAAAGCGACAGGTGGCACCAAACTAACCCTCACGTGCATGTACTAACTGGAATAGGAAAATGAAAATATTCTCTAAAATGGTTTTGGGGATTTTACCGTCAACAGCTTTTTTGGGATTTAGGGTTTCAGGGTTTTTAGGGTTTGTAGGATTTAGATAACGTGCATCTGGCGTTATGTCAATTTGGACATCCAAATCTGCCTAAATTTAAACACACTATCAAACACTCCTATCGAATTCGAAAAAATAAACTATGCTACGTTGCTTGAAAAAAAAAAAAAAAACTGCAACTACACTACCCTTTCTATTTTAACCCACAGCATAATTGTCTTCTGTACAAAGTTAGGACTGTGTGTATATATATATATATATATATATATATATATTCCTCACCTAACCTCATAAGAGGAGTTGCAGCTTCTCACAATAGTACATGCCTCTTTTTTCTTTCACACGGGTGTCAAATGTCAATGTTTTTCTTTTCATGAAATACTTGATGACAGTGTAGAAAGAGGGATTCGCATGCTATGTTACTGTAGCTTGCTTGTTTAGCCATAAATTTGCAGCCAAAGCCCTTGATTTTATTTTTTTATTTTTTGATAGACTACTCTCGTCCATCCCTCACAGATTCTTTTTCGATTAAAAATAACGTAGAAAGAGATATTACGTGAAATGAAAGCTCAGGCAAAGAATCAAACGTACCAGATTTCTAGGGGCATCATCAACCACTTCAGCAGGTTGATCTGCTCCTATACTAGCCAAACATGCTCCTCTGCAGCTCAAATATTTCTGCATACTGAATTTAAAGAGTAGGTAATCACAATTAAAACAACTACAAGAATGAAGCTACATAAACAGAATATTAAAAAAAAAGTTGTCATTGTAACTTGCAAGCAACAATCTTGAACATAAATGAATATTCAAACGTGAATTGCATGTTTTATACACTCGGTTTTCCGTCAGATTTCCACGGGTTATTAGCTCTGCAACTGGTTCCAAGGATCTCATCCAACATGACTCAAGCAAGAACAGGGGTAGTATGAAAGTGGAATACTAGTGAGGAATCCACAAGAGAGAGAAAAAAAAAAAAGAGAAACGAGAAACAAACATGACAAATACATACAAAGAAGTTTAACATATTTGAGGACCTGTGACTCGTAATAACAATTAATGGATAAAATTAGGCTAAATTCAATCATGTACAAGAGAGTTTTCTGGAGTTCATTTTTTCTACTTATGTATTTAGTGAAGAAAATTTAATAAACAAGACAATATTGAATATTAAAGAGCGGTCCTAGGAAAAAAGTTTGAACAATAACTATTACAGATAGAAAAATTTATATCGCATAAAGATACACTTACGTCTCACATTGGTTAAGCAACGAGAGTTTGCTAGGAACACAAGATTGCCCATTGGACATGCAAACAGAATCGCACGACTCCCCTTGCCTATAAGCCATGAGATAGAAAGTTAAAGAATAAGATCAAGGTGTGCAAATGTAATATGATAACAGAGACTAAGAATAACTCACTTTCCAATGACAACATTAATCCCACTTAGCCTCGCTCCTATGCGTGCATCAGAGACTCCAGCTGTATTCAGTATTTAGAGATAAAAATGTATCATACTTTTTTGTTTAAGAAAAGAGGGGAAATTTTCAATGATAAATAGATTCATGCATAAAACCTTGTAGAGAGCAGTGTAAGGAAAAATACAAGTTTCAATCTTGCTTCGTTAAATATCCCAAGCTATGTTATTGACACTCATAGTCAGATTTGCCCCATGAGTTAGGTTAGAGAGAGAAAGTGAAACAGAGAGAGATAGAGGGGGGGGGGAAACCTTTTCTGTGTATTACTTGAAATGAAAAATTACAGTTATATCTCTACTTCTACCCATATACACATATTACACTAAACCCCCTAGATATAAATGATATACAATACTAACCCTTTATTCCCATTACTTTTAACCCTCCTCCTCAAGTTGGAGCGAAGATATCTATCATGCCTATCTTGCTTATAATGGGAATGAAGACTTTACTACTAAGACCCTTAGTTAACAGATCGGCTAATTGATCGTCGGTCTTTACCTAAGGAGTACAAAGGATACCACTAGAAATCTTCTCCTTGATAAAGTGTCGGATCAATCTCAATATGCTTCGTCCGATCATATTGAACCGGATTATGGGCAATGCATATAGCTTCTTTGTTATCACAAAGCAACTTCATAAGTTCGGTCGGTAGAAATCCTAGTTCTGCAAGAAGAAAACGAGTCCATATGAGCTCACTCACACCCAAAGTCATAGCTCTATACTCAGCCTCAGCACTGAACCTTACAACTACGGCTTGTTTCTTACTACGCCAACAGCATATGCGATGTCAGGTCTCGTATGTGCATGGTATATAAGTCTCCCAACTAACCGTTATCAACCTCCGTGCCTACACCTCCAAGAAACTTATGATTAGCTTCAAAAGGTGAGTCCGCTGGTTCACATCCCAACACTCCCATATCAGATAGGAGATCAAGAACATACATTTGTTGAGAGAGAAAGATCCCACGAGATGATCTAGCTGCCTCAATCCCAAGAAAGTACCGTAACAACCCAAGTTCTTGATTTCAAACTCAGTCGCGAACCTCTGTTTAATTGAATTGATCTCATCCTCATCATCACTTATCACAATGATGTCATCGATATATACAATCAAGATTGTGATCTTTCCCCCTTGTCACTTGACAAACATGGTATGATCAGAATTACTATGCTTAAATCCGAACTTGATCATAGTGTGAAATCTTTCGAACCAAGCTCTAGGAGATTGTTTTAGCCCGTAGAAATGAACATTCAGGGACTGGCATACGTGGTGGAAAGACTAACAGATGCATACCACATATTATGGATCTCACCAAACTTGCTCCAAATAACTCTATGCCATAAACAATCCTGAACTAGCGAGAAACCCCATAATCGCTTACCAATCAGATCAATGTTTTTGATAACCAAGTTCCCGAGCCTTAAACCCCCCCCCCCCATAGGCCTACTAACCTTCTTCCAAGCCACCAAATGAACCTTACTCTCCTCTCGAACCCATACCACAAAAATCGGCTAATTATCCGCTCTAATCGCTTTGGCACTCCAGTTGGTAACTTAAACGGAGATAAATAACTAGTGGGAATACTAGACAAACATGACTAAATAAAAGTAACTCTATCCCCTAAAGAAAAATAAGCACCCTTCCACCCTGCAAGTCTTTTTGAAACCTTTTTAATAACCGGATCCCAAAAAGTAGTCGTCCTGGGATTTTCACCTAAAGGAAGTCCAATATGGGAAAAAGGACAATCCTTAACAAAACATCCCAAAAGATTAACATATGAATTCAAAGATGGAGGTTCAACATTACTACCTAAACCACACTTAGTTAAATTTATATTATCGCTAGACGCAATCTCAAAGATTTGAAGAACACTGAGGACATTTGCAAATCTAACACGATTTTCGGACATCAATAACATAGTATCATCAGCATATTGAAGATGAGAGACCTTCGTGTCGTCATTTCCTACCCAACAACCCTCTACAACACCCCTCTTTTCACTCCTCATTAGCAAACCTAGGGTGCGTTGGACGTGGAATTTTTTAATATATTTTATTTTTATTTGTGTTTTGTGTTTATTTGGTGTTGGTTTTTGTTTTGTAAGAGTTTTACAATTTTACCCTTTAAATTTGAAAAAATTACATGATAGTGATGGAGAGAGAAAGAGAAAGAGGGTGATAGTTGTGATTTGATGTGATATTTGATAGGATATAAATGTGATATAGGGGTATGTAAAAATAATAGGTAAAGAGAGAAAACTTGTGTTTAAAAAATTTATGTTTTTGGTTTATTTTTCAAACAATGTTTAAAAAACTGGATGGGTGAACACACCCCTACTAAGGATATCCACAACTAACGTAAAAAAAAATAGGAGACATGGATCCCCTTGACGAAGTCCTCCTGAGGCACGGAACCACTCCTTAGGCTCCCCATTAACCATAACAGAGAACGAGGAAGATTAAAGACACCCTTTTATCCATTTATGCAATGTAGAACAAAAACATTTCTTGTCCATAACCAGATCAAGGAAATGCCAACTTACCCGATCCCGATCGTACGCCTTCTAAAAACCGGGCTGAAGGATTAACCCTTTTCCTACCTCTTCTCCTAAGACCTAAGATGATCTACAAACTCATTAGCCACCAAAGACGCATCAATCAATTGACGACCCTTAACAAAAGCACCTTGAGCTTCAGAGATGGTATCACCGAATACCTCTCCAAGTCTGCGCGAGAGCACATTTGTAATAATCTTGTAGATGCTAGTAACAAGGCTAATAGGTCGAAAATCCTTAATCTTAAGAGAAATTTCCTTTTCCGGTATAAGAGTTATGAACATGGAATTGATACTCTGGCACACAACCCCATTAGCATAGAACTCAGACATCACTCCGAGAGTATCACTCTTCACGATGTCCCAACAAGAATGGAAGAAGGCTAAGAGTAAACTCATCTCAAATAAGAATGTATGAATAATGCATAAATGATAAAGGCGCTAGCCAACTAAAGATTGAGCAACTAAAGGGATAATCTAATTTCATTAATCCAAAATATTCTCTTCATAAACTCCTACATTAAAGTTACCTAGTGCTCCATTAGTGAATGGCCGCATGCTCCTATAAAGGGATGCATATGTACTTGTGACAATTATGATGTCTCACTTTTCCTACTTCCTGTTAGGGATGACAATTGCTCGAAATTCGATCCGACGATGCCCCGCCCCTAAAAACCTAATTGTCTCATGATTCTCTAAGAGCCGATCGTGTTCGGGTTTAGGTTCGGCCCCGCCCCAAATAGTGTTGTGCACCATTTTTTTTTTAATATGTACGTAGTATAAATTCAAAAGTGACAAATTTTTTTCTTGGGCTTGGAGTGCTTAAATTGAGTTACAAATATAAATTCTAACTTTGAAAAAATTTAATTTTAAGTTCAAAATTTGAAAAACTAGAATTTTAAGGGGTGTGGGCGGCGGTCTCGAGTTTTTGAAAGTGTGGGGTCGGGGCGGGGCGGATTTGTTTTTAGAGATACCCGCTCTGTTGTCATCCCTACTTATTGTGTTTATCAGGATCGTGCGATGAAAAAGATTATTGATAGAGGGCAGGAGTTGGTTGGACTTTATTTCTTTGAGGCTGCTTGCATCTACACCTAATGCATTTTCAAGTGTCTCCTCCGTTTCCCCCTAAAGACTCATAGTAGGTCGGCTCGTCCGTCTATGTCTAGCCTTAAGAAATTGTGTGCAATCTTTCATATTTGTCGAACATCGAATGTGATGACTATAGGTGCGAAACACTATTCCATCTATTCTTCTCCAAGAAATCAAAAAAGAGCATATGACACATTTTGATGATGTCCATTTGGACATTTGGGGACAATACTAGTGGGCGAGAAAGAAAATCAATAAGGACGAGACAGAATGTCATTTTTTTTAGATTAGATATGTCATCCTTTAGAGAAACTGATATATATACCATATACTTCGCCCAATACATGGAAACCCCATATGCTAAAATACTCTCTTAACACTCTGTTTCGAGCATCGATTTTCATTTATTTAGTAATTATTTATGATAAAGTGGAATTAGATTAAGTAAAGAGGAAAGAACAAAAGAAGGCAAACCAGGGATATGCCAAAATATAGCTAAAAAAGAAAAAAAAAATGATAAAAGTAACAGAAAAGAACCGAAAAGAAAAAAGAGGAGCTAAAACATTACGGTCCTCAATCTCTAACCTAATCTACTAGAGACAATCATTGGAAGGCCCCAAAGCTCCTCGCCCAAAGTTAAGCCTGAAACACAATCCTCTCCCGAAGAATAACGGAATGCAGACACTTTCCCTAAGCAGATCCTTGATTTCAGTTCTATTCAGATACTCCAAATTAAACACGCGTTCAACATTAGCCATTAATCAACACGTGCAAAACCAAAAATATGTTAATTTGTTTTTGGAAAATGAAAAACATATACACACTGTCACCGGCAAACTTCAATTTGCAATCCTAGGTAACACAAGAAAAACTTAACGGTGGATCTAATGGACGAAAAGGGCCAATCATAAGAGTAACATCCGTTCTACCCTCTAAAAACCAAACGAATTGCTTAGAACAAAGTTCCTGAGCAACCTCCAAAAAAAGCTCAAAGTAGGACATCATTCTCTTAAAGAGGCTAAGGAAATTGATATTTTTGCGCTTCTTAATGCTTCTCGAGCTCATAACTGTGGGAACAAGAATTGAGAGTGATGAAAATCTCATACCTAATCAAGCTTACGAAGTTGTAACCGAGTCTATGTTAAGGGCAAGCCAAAGGCTCGATCCCTCCTTTACGAGACAAAACTTAGCTAAATCTAAATGTATCCAATGAAAGAGCTCAAAGGGGTACCTTTTTGGGAGGAAAATCTTCATGAAGTGATACTCTGGATGTGTCTCGCTTTGTTTACCATAATAGTCTCTCTTGCGAAAAAAATGATTCTAAGGTCATTCATTGCATCTTTCTTGGGTATCTCCTAATCAGAAAGGGAAAACGTTTTATAATTCCCCCTTCAATGTGTGTTTGTTAAACAAGGATGTCACATTGATAGTTTACTCCAATTAAAGCCGAACTAGAAATGGGGATTGAAAATATTGTTATGGGCCCCTAAGCAAACCCAACACAACAACTCAGACGCTTAGCAAATCCATGAAATGGACTTTCATTTTTTAGCTGTTGAACTAGAGTTGCAGTTCTACAACTCTAATAATGGCCGACACTTGAGTCAAAAGTGATAATAGAGATTAATAAAGGCATTTCTGTATGGTGCTGGAGGTAATGTGAGGTTTATTCATGATTTGTGATTTCATTACCATGATTGGAACACAAAGTAATTGGATGAATGACCAGATATAAAGACTTGACATAAAGAAGTCAATATGTAATAGTAAAACTAGATCAATTGGTTAGATTTGGACTTTGTATACTAAGGGTCCGATCAGGAATTCGATACGTAGTGATATTCGATGATATGATATGATATGATATTTTGTAATGATTAAATTGAAAAAGTAAGAGAGAGATAGAGAGAAAATGGCGGGACCCTTGAAAAATCAGAAATCATATAATATCGGATACGTGATCAGAGTTTAAGAGACTAAATAAAAAGAAGCCAAACGCAGATAGTGACGAGGCCAGCATAGAGCCATGCCCCCCCTAGCCTTTTGATATTTTGCCAATAGCCCCCTATAAAAGAATTTTGATTGATTATCCCCCCTCATTAAATATAAACAATTTTCTAATGAACTTTATTTTCAAATAATAATAATCTATAGTATCAACGTACTGATGATTTTCTATACAAGAAAAAAACTTAAAACAATATGTCAGGATCAATAAATCTAAAACTTAGAATAACACACTCTAAAACATTGTGTCTATTGGCTGTTGAATAATACATTGTGATATTATTTTAGTTGTGTCATAAAACAATATCATAAGATATAGTGTTAAATTTGTGCCACTTTTGGCCTCTTTATCTGTCAGTATTAAATTAGTGATTTCGTACTTTAATGTATTAGTTAAATGCATAAAAGTTTACTCATGTCCAAATTTGACATACAATCGAGCCACATTTACAGTTGAGAGATAAAAATAGTAGAATATAGTATGTTCATTCTTACTTTGCTCTACAAAATTATTTCACTCATATACTCAAAATTACCATCTACTTGGACAAGTTCAGTTTGATATGAGTACGCTAGCCAAAAAGAAAATGCAAATTCTAATATATGTAATTCAAAACTCAAAAAATAATCTATGCTTAAAAATACAATGTTGTTTACATTAACGTAGTATTTAAGTAGGTGTTCTTTATGGTACCTTGAGATCACCTGTTAGTAGGACACCTCACTAACTTTTCTTTCGTACTAATAACTTATCCCCCTTAAAATCCAATTTCTGGTTTAGAGACCAAAAGCAGAGACCCATGTGTAATATAGGAAAAGCATATGATGCGGATAAATCATGTTCTCATCTTAAGGAAATAACGAACAGAAGCATTTAAACCGGTAAATAAAAAAAATCCTGGCCTATATACGCAAATCTTGTCCTTCTAGAGGAAGCAATGTACTCCCTCAAGCTTAAATAACTTGAGATAATCCCCAATATCATTAGAACAAAAGTACTCCCTTAGTCACAATATAATTGTCCACTTTGAGAAAGCTCGGAATTTTAGGAAACTCGTTTAGTGTGTTGACTAAAGCGTTAAAGTATTGTACAATAATGCAATAAAGTCATCTTTAAAGTAAGGGGAGGGAGATCTCTCAAAAAGGATATGAGGCCAATATTTGGGACCGAGGGAGTATATTCAAATAAATAAAATAGTGGATTTGATGAATAGCAAAAAGAAGTAAATAATGAGCATGTTAGACGAAAAAAATCTTTTTATCCTCACCCGAAGAGTTGGCTGGCAGCGAAAAGCAGTGATGGAGATCACTAAGATAAGCATTCTCATGAACCTGAAATTTACAATGTACCACGTAAGTTGTGATCCCACTCAACACCGATCAGGAAAAATTTGACAGGCAAAGGGATATTGCCCATGACTAGCTTGGCAAACTTCATAGGTTTTCGTTAATTTTCACCCAGATTTGTACGTGTAACGAGGCCCAAAATTGAAGCAAGGAAGATTGTTGTGTTTGGTAAGCTAACAACTCACCTCAGCCCTTAGCCCAATTGCATGTATTTTAGGTAGCCTAACAATCAGGGTAAATATCCTTTACGGATTTAAAACAATGAGGAAATGGTAGGAAATCACCTGTAACCTGACCCACATTACCAACTTTTCTGTGTTGTAGATGGGCAAGGAGGATGTTATGGAGAATTTAAGAGCACAACAAGCTTCTTAATTGTGCTGGTTCAAGGCATAGTCTATTCAAGACCTTGATAAATTAGTCGAGTTGATACCTTCTTTGATGCTGATTGAGCCCAATGACCAGGTGAGGAAATTGACTACAGGATTGTGTCTTTGTGGGTGGAAAAAGCAAGAAAGAGAATGTCGTGGCGAGGTCCGGGGCAGAGTCGGATACCACGCAATTTCTCAAACTACTGAAGAGCTGATATGGGTTCATCACTTGATGTCTGACATATTTGAGGTTGCTTTACCAATGGTGTTGTGGTCCCATTGCTGATTTATTTACAAAGAGCGTTAATCGTGTTAGGGTTACTTATCTCTCTCTCTCCCTCCCTCCCTCCCTCTCTCTCTCCTCTCTCT
>JAOWAN010052102.1:0-13471 GCA_028566635.1 Lobelia cardinalis
CTCTCTCTCTCTCTCTCTCTCTCTCTCTCTCTCTCTCACACACACACACACACACTCGGAATATACCTATACTACAATAACATTCGTATTATTTTTATTACTCTTAGTCCATCCATGATCCATCCTAGAATAATTATTAATTTGTGTTCATAATCATGAGAAAAGAATATCTAATTTGAATTGCATCGAGAAAATACCATAAACTGATTGACAACTACCCAAGTAGTTATAGATTCGCACATTAAAAGAAAAGAAATAAAATTCTAATGCAACATCATACAAAACATTTCAAACATAAGTTAATATAAATAATAAACAAATGGGACCTCAAGATTTACAATCAAAATAAATGGGAACTCAGAGCATGTGCTTTGGCTTCAATAACCAAATAATACT
The DNA here is from genome assembly GCA_028566635.1 of Lobelia cardinalis. Taxonomy (NCBI): domain Eukaryota; kingdom Viridiplantae; phylum Streptophyta; class Magnoliopsida; order Asterales; family Campanulaceae; genus Lobelia; species Lobelia cardinalis. Next base: position 397 of record JAOWAN010052102.1, read on the forward strand.
TATGTTTTCCCCAAAACATAATTTTTGTTTTGCATGTACGTTTCCTTATGGTAAATGCTTATACTATTATAAACAGAATTGGGTTTTTTGTATTTTTAGTAGAGACATTATCATTAGCGTTTTCTTTTAAATTTCAAAAGGTGTAGCATTGCTTAAAAAATTAATATAACTAGTTGCAATATTTCAAGAAGAACATGTAAATGAAAACAGCTCAATTTATTTTGTACTAACTAACCAGAATTCTTAGAACTAAAATTGTAAAATCAAGGTTAAGAAAATTTAAGAATGTTAAATCTACTGTAATTTGGATAGGAACAAAAACAAATTGAAACTACTGAACAAGATGCATTCGAATGAATCACCTAATGAATAAATGATTTTTCGGCATAAATTTAAGGGTGGTAGAAAATCAGAATTAGGTTATTCTTTGAATAAAACAAAACAACTATCAAACTTACTTAGGTGAGAATATGTTTCATTGTTTGGATCTGAGTTGAGCAAATTTTCAGGCAATTCTCGAGCCCTTTCTTCTCCTAGACTCGAATCAACATCATCCTCAGGGAAATCATTCCCTTCATTTTCCTTTGTTTCCAATCCAAAAACTTCCGCAGGGCCATCTTTCTCAACAACTACACCTGAGGATAGAGCACCAACATTTGGCTCAGCCAACTCAAGAGCTACAGCAGCTTCAAAATAAATACATTGTCAGCCAGTTTGATCAAAACCAATTCAACAAATGTAGAGAGAGTAAAACAAGTGACTGTGATAAATTATTATTTGATGAGTAAATGTAAACGACTATCTCAAAAAACGTAGGAAAACAGTATGTCTCACTGGATTAACAAGCTATTATGAATCTGATACTTACTCAATTGAGAATCTGTTTTACTGTTAGGAAGTGAGTCAAGAGCTGCTTCCTGCAGTTCTTCACTGCTCTTCTCTTCCCCCAGACTTGAATCAACAATATCATCGATGAACTTCCCTGCATTTTCTCTTGAACTTAATTCAAGAGTATCTTCAGAGCCTAAATGATCGACAACTACCCTTTTAGCGGAGAGAGCATTAATTGGCTCGGCAACCTGAACAACATCAGTAGCTTCGTGGACCAAGTTATCATCTGCCTTGATCGAAGCAGATTCAATAAGGTCATTCCCCTTCACTACACAGCCATGAACCTTAGTCAGGTAAAAATCTATATATCCATAAGTTGTTTTAAAAGAGTTAAAAGCTATAAAAATATAATAAGCTTCACTGGTAAATGTTATTCATTTTCGAACAAGTCTAACTTCAGTAGAAACTCATTACATAGGCATATAACGATTTAGCAAAAATTTATTCACACATGTACAAGGAAAATCTGTTGAATCATTTAATTAACATCCTTCTAATTTGTTTCTAGCGATAAGATCCACAAAACTTTTAGTCAAATCAAAATAAGCCAACAACGTCTTGAGCACTTTTTATGCACTTCTCAGTGAATGTGGCATTATTCTTGAATTTTCCCTCTAATTATGAGGATAGAATGACTTTTTCTTCATAAAATCTTTAGCACCCTCTCAGTCCCACATGAAGAGGGACATTTTTCTTTTTGGGTATATTTCCCGGATCATTCCATTTGACAAATTTAGCCTCCTTTTTGCAAATGATAAATATGGGCATGATATTGAGGGGCATTTGATAAAATTAACATGTTTTGAACATTTTCTTAATTTGCATGTGTAGTCATAGTTTCAACTGGGACAGAGGGAGTAATATTTTACTCTCAATAGTGTTTATCTATTATTTTTGGCCGTAGTTTGGGTGATGTCTATTCGTTATTATTTTCTGAACTCAGTCGAAATGGAGCCTTCTCTGGTTTATGGCTGTATTTATATGTTCCAAGTCTTGATTTTGGGTTTTAGTCACTGTCTCCTCTTTTACTCAGCTTTTGGATTATGGAATCTAATCTATTTACTTACAAAAAAAATAGCTGAGCATAAAAGTTAATGATTCATCATGATGCATTATCATTTATCACCTCGTGTGTGAATGAACTTTTGGTAGAAATTCAAGTATTGTAGAAAATTATAAATTGGTTCGTTTATGGATGGTTAATAAAAATTATCAGACTTACACATGTGAGAACGTGTTTCACTGTTTGGATCCGATTCAGGAACTTGTCCAGGCGATTCTTTGCCCCTATCTTCCGTTAGACTTGAATAAGCATCATCCTCGAGGAGCTCCTTTCCTTCATTTTCCTTTGAACCGAGTTCGAGAATTTCTTGAGAGTGTAAAGTATCAACAACCACCCCTACGGCTAGACCATCAATTGGCTCAACCAATTCAATAGCAACAGCAGCTTTCGGAACCAAACAATCGTCAGCCAAGATTGAAGCAAACTCAATACGGCCATTCCCTTCTACTAAAAATGCAGTAAAACATGATCAAATTAAAAGTATTAGAAGTATAAATATAAACATTAAACAATTTAAATGATGAACTATTACTTCATGAGTAATTCGATTTCTTGAAAACAAAAACTAATATTGGTGGAATCTCATACTTACTAAAGTGAGAAGCTGCTTCATTGTGACCTGAGTCAAGAACTGCCTCTCGTGATTCTTTGTCAGTATTTTCCTGAAGGCTATAATCAACAAAATTATCGACAAGTTCCTTTCCCACATTTTCCTTTGAATCCAGTTGAAGAACATCATCAGAATGTGCATTATCAACAACGGTAAGCTCTTTAGAGGAAAAAACATCCTTTGGCTTTCCCGCAAACCCAATATCAGGAGCAGCTTTCAGAACCAAGTCAGTCTCCTCCTTGATCAATGCAGATTCAGTATGGTCATTTTCCTCCACTGCAAATTAAGCAATGAAACTTACTATATTTAAGAATTTGAAACAGTAATTTCATTAGTCAGTGAGTTTCTCACTTCTTGTAAAAGTTTTTGATATCAGTAGAAAGTTATGAGACGAAGAATAAATTGAAAAGATTAATATCAAACCTAACCCAACCCTTATAATTGACTGTAATATTGATAAAAAGAGCTTAAAGACTAAAACTAATGCCGCACATGCTAATTTCTAGGGCTTAAAAACTTCGGTAGGGCATTAACAATAAAACTCGAATTGGTTAGAAACACGTAAACAATCTAAAGCGGAAAAACAAAAAATATCTGCATCTATGATTATCAAAATTAAAGGATTGATCATCAAACATACCCTTGTTAGGACCCGACTCAAGAATTGGGTGCAATTCTTTGCCCTTGTCTTTTCCAATACATGAATCAACAGCATTTCCCTTTATGCCCAGATCAAGATTATTATCCTCCTCGGACGGATTAGTCTTATTATTATTGACCGGCTGAGCTGACTCATCTAGAGCAATAGCAGCTATGAAACCCAGACCATCATCAACTTTGATCAAAGAAGATTTGATATGATCCTTCACTGGAACATGATTAAAAAAAATTACTTAATACTCAAACTGGGAGTTATTTCCACAGATGTTTAACCAGGGATTAGGGAATGTGAAAGGTACTTAAATTGCGCATTTTGATTTAATTTAATTAGACTAAATTTTTTGCAAATTCTATTGAAAATTACATCAATTAAACTTTCGTGTGTAATTCATTTCAAAATGAGTCATTTTTGCAAAATTAACCATTTTTATTACTTTAATGAAATTATAGTATTTAGAAATTGTAAAAAAATTATTTCCTCTATCCCAAAAGGGATGTTATTTTTAATTTATCTTAGTCAACTTGATTTGCTATTGATCGAATATTATTAAGAATTTACATGTCATAATAAATAAATATATAATTAATTAATTAATTTTGATAAATTACTTATTATTCCTCCAACGGCTAAAATGTTAGATTCAAAACATGATAAATATTTTACAAATATTAATATGATAAAATCTTGTACCAACTGAAATTGTACCGACTAAGAAGAATTCTTCGAACTAAAATTGTAAAATCGAGGTTAAGAAAATTTAAGATTGTTAAATCTACTGTAATTTGGATAAGAACACAAAACAAAATGAAACTACTGAACAAGGTGCATTCAATTGAATCACCTCATGAGTAAATGATTTTTCGGCATAAATTTAAGGGAGGTAGAAAATCAGAATTAGGTCATTCTTAGAATAAAACAAAATAACTACCAAACTTACTCAGGCGAGAATATGTTTCATTTTTTGGATCTGAGTTGAGCACATCTTCAGGCAATTCTCTAGCCCTTTCTTCTCCTAGACTCGAATCAACATCATCCTCAGGGAAATCATTCCCTTCGTTTTCCTTTGTTCCCAATCCAAATACTTCCGCAGGGCCGTCTTTATCAACAACCACCCCTGAGAGAGCATCAACATTTGGCTCAGCCAACTCAACCGCTACAGCAGCTTCAAAATAAATACATTGTCAGCCAGCCTGATCAAAGCCAATTCAATAAATGTAGAGAGAGTAAAACAAGTGCCCGTGCTAAATTATCATTTGATGAGTAAATGTAAATGATTATCTTGAAAAACATCTAACCTTTGGTAGGAAAACAGTATGTGTCACTCGTTTAACAAACTATTATGAATCTGATACTTACTCAATTGAGAATCAGTTTTACTGTTAGGAAGCGAATCAATAGCTGCTTCCTGCGGTTCTTCACTTCTCTTCTCTTTCCCCAGACTTGTATCAACAATATCATCAATGAACTTCCCTACATTTTCCCTTGAACTTAATTCAAGAGCATCTTCAGAGCCTAAATGATCGACAACAACCCTTTTAGCTGAGAGAGCATTAATTGGCTCAGCAACCTGAACAACAACAGTAGCTTCATGGACCAAGTTATCATCTGCCTTGATCGAAGCAGATTCAATAAGGTCATTCCCCTTTACTACAAAGCCATGAACCTTAGTCAGGTAAAGATCTATACATCCACAAGTTGTTTTAAAAGAGTTAAAAGCTATAAAAATATAATAAGCGTCATGGGTAAACGTTAATTCATTTTGGAACAAATCTAACTTCAGTAGAAACTCATTACATAGGCATATAACGAATTAGCAAAAAATTATTCACACATGTACAAGGAAAATCTGTTGAATCATTTACATAACACCCATCTACTATGTTTCTAGCGATAAGATCCACAAAACTTTTAGTCGAATCAAAATAAGCCAACAACGTTTTGTGCACTTTTTATGCACTTCTCAGTGAATGGGGCATTCTTCTTGAATTTTCCCTCTAAATACGAGGATAGAATGACTTTTTCTCCATAAAATCTTTAGCACCCTCTCAGTCCCACATGAAAAGGGACATATTTCTTTTTGGGTTTATACCCCTTTTGGACCATCCCATTTGACAAATTTTGCTTCCTTTTTGCAAATGATGAATATGGGCATCATGGTGAGGGGCATTTGATAAAATTAACATGTTTTGAACATTTACTTAATTTGCATGTGTAGGCATAGTTTGAACAAGGAAGAGGGAGTATATTTTACTAGAAATGCAGTAAAACATGATCAATTTAAAAGTACTAGAAGTGTAAATATAAATATGAAACGATTCAACATAATGAACTATTACTTCATGAGTAATTCGATTTCTTGAAAACAAAAACCAATATCGGTGGAAAAAACATCTCATACTTACTCAAGTGAGAATATGCTTCATTGTGACCTGAGTCAAGAACTCCTTCTTGTGATTCTTTGTCTGCATTTTCCTGAAGGCTAGAATCAACAAGATTATCGACAAATTCCTTTCCCACATTTTCCTTTGAATCTAGTTGAAGAACATCATCAGAATGAGCACTATCAACAACGGTGAGCTCTTTAGAGGAAAGAACATCCTCTGGCTTTCCCGCAAACTCAATGTCAGCAGCAGCTTTCAGAACCAAGTCAGTCTCCTCCTTGATGAATGCAGATTCAGAATGGTCATTTTCCACCACTGCAAATTAAGCAATGAAACTTACTCAACGTTAGAACTATATTTAAGAATTTGAAACAATAATTTCATTAGTCAATGAGTTTCTCATTTCTTGTAAAAGTTCAACATCAGTAGAAAGTTATGAGACAAGAATAAATTGAAAAGATTAATTATAAACCCTAAGAGGAAGATCAATTGCATTATTTGGTACAACGTTGGTTTTCTTTCTATCTTTTCCGCTATATATAATGTAAACTCCATGTAGTGTAGTTCTCTAGCTTTCTCCCCTGCATATTTGTTTCTTGTAGGCACACTATATTATTTTTTCTTCTAATCATAGTATCTACTAACTTTTACACGTCATGGTTCTTATGCTCCGAACTTGCTAATCTCTAATCTTTTATCACACTCGGACGATGGTGTGGCGGGCGCCCTAGCCTATTCTATGCAGTGAAGTTAGAACTTCATAAAATTAATTTCCAATTTATGAAGAACAAACAAACAAACTTGAACAATTCTTTAAATGTAATTTTTTTTTTTTCAAAAGGTTGGAGGGGGCATAAACCTAACCTAACCCAACCCTTGTAATTGACTGTAATAGTAATCAGAAGAGGCTGAAGACTACAACTAATGCTTCATATGCTAAATGCTAGGGCTTAAAAAAAACTTCCAAATCAGAAAAACACAAAATATCAAACTTACCCATGTGAGATGCTCCATTGTTAGGACCAGATTCAAGAATTGGGTGCAATTCTTGGCCCTTGTCTTTTCCAATACACGGAACAACATTACTATCCTCCTCGGACGGATTATTCTTATTCTTATTATTATTCACCGGCTGAGCTGACTCTTCTAGAGCAATTGCAGCTATGAAACCCAGACCATTGCCAACTTTGATCGAACATGATTTGATATCATCCTTCTCAGGCAATTTATACTGAGCTACTAGGAGCTCCCATAAATTTTTTATAACTAAATGTTCATTTATAATGTTTTTATTATTATTTTTGATTTTCAATTGTATGATAGTGTTCATTTAGTTCAATGTTCTGTTCATTTTACATAATTGTGTTATTCATTTAATTTAACGTTTATAATCAATATTCATTTTTCAACATTAAATATTCATTTTATGTGAAAAAAGGGAGCTCCTTACTAGGAGCTCCGTATACCAACTGTCCTTCTCCTTCACTGGCACACGATTAATTTAATTAGATTTTTTTTTTTTTTTGCAAATTCTATTGAAAATTACATCAATTAAACTTTTGTGCGCAATTCGTTTCAAAATTTATTATTTTTTTTTACAAAATTGGCTATTTTTTTAATACTTTAATGAAATTATAATATGTAAAAATTTAAAAAAAAAATTCCTCCGTCCCAAAAGGAATGTTATTTTTAATTTATCTTAGTCAATTTGATTCGCTATTGATTGAATATTATAAGGAGTTTAAAAGTACTGTTTTAAACATTAAATTCTAGTTAATTTTGAATATGTACCGTTTTTTAAAGTAACGTGAGAGAAAATGAGACCCCATTTGAACAGAAAATTTTGAATTCCTTAGGAGAGGAAAAGTATATTTTCAAAAAAGTAAATACGAAGGGATTATCAAACTTACAGTGATGATCGCTTTTGTTGTTTGGACGTCCCAAGCCAACAACTCCTTGATCATATAGTTCATTACCTTTGTCGACTTTCCCTACACTCAAACCAACGACACCACGAACGAACTTCTTCCCTTCGTTAACATCCTTACGGCATTCATTATCTACACGAATGACCCCGTTGGAGGAGAGCTCATGAGCGTCATCAACTGGCTCGGCCAACGCATTAGCAGTACTCGTGGTTTTATTTGCTACTAAGTTATAGGCATCATGAACAGCAGCTGCAGATTCAATACCCTCATTCTCCTCCCCTGCTACATCCAAAAGCAATAAACTTAAGTCATCACTAACGTTGAACATAAAATTTAACTGTTACATGTAGAATAATTAATGTTAATCGGGTACGTATGCACTTGATGAATTGATAAAATGAAAATTAAAGATTATTGAACTATATATGATCTTAAACTTGCCGTCATAATCTGCATCGCCGGGTCTCTTCCTCCTTGCAGCTCTCCTCTTCTTTGGACCAGAAGGCATATTTGTTTTGTGATTTGGAAAGAGTTTATGAACTTCTAAATTAATTTGTTACAAGGATTAAAGAAAAGGAGAATTTTTGTGAGCTAGCTAGGGATTCTTCATTTGCAGTTCCAGTTGAACAAACTTATGTACAAATTTCAAAGGAAGTCTAGTAATACATAGTGATAAATTGATCATCATGATATGCAGAAAACTAAAAATGGTTTTGGCATGTTAATAAGCATTCTTTCTAAGAAAATGTATCCTTCAACATGTGAAGACTACAATGAATTGCTATCATAAAAGGGAGAAAGGCCAAAATGATCACCCAACTTTGCATGTTTAATGCATGCATTGTCATCATCCTTGGGTTTATTAATTATTTTTGAAATACATGTATATGACTATTGGTTATAATAAGTGCTCGCACTTGATAATAAATCCACATATAAAGAATTTAATTCATATTAATAAATTTCGCAATGCGTTAATTTGGTAATTTATTTTGTACGACAGAGTTCATAAAGTGGGTTAACTGTTCTACGAGAACAATAACACGTACTCTATATATACAAACACAAAATTACTATCATTCAAAAAAGTGTACGGATACTAAAAAGAAAAATTCATTAAAAAATTTTAACACGCATTTTAAAGAGAGTTAAAAAATTTAGACTCATCTTTTAAATGATTGAAAAATGAAATACTATTGGATATTTAAAAAAAAATGAAATACTATTGGAGACCGAAGATCTTAACTCTTTTAAAAATTATAATAATAAACTTCAATGATTACACATCATTCTCTATCTGTTTCTCTTACAAAATTTTGCTACTAGGGTATACTTCGTGTCCTTAGAACATGGTGTACGAAAATGGGTGCAGCCTTTGTCCCCTACTGTGCAGCCTTTGTTTCCTACAACAAATTTTAACCGCCCATTTCTTCCTGAAAATCGAGCCTCGGAGGGTCCCAACAACCCCAGCCAAACGCCGTCTTTACTGTTATCCAAGATGATTTTTACTATTCACGTGAACAGTTAAGTGAATAATAAAAATCATCTTATTTTTATACTATAGATGCTAATCATTTTCCCTAAAATGCAACTCATGTTTTTTGTATCGGTACTATTTCCCATCGTCTGCTCCACAAAAAGGCCAAAGGGGACATCCCCACCAATTAATTCAAATTAAGAATTTAAAATATGATAACTATCTCATAATTTCATTCTGTAGTTCCGTATGGACATAACGTAATAATTTTTAAGCTCGTCAATTTGGATCAAATGAGTTACAATATTTTGATATTCTAATGAGTTCAACTTATTATATTATATTTTAATTAATCGATCAACTAAATTGTATGATAAATGGGTTAAGTTAAACTTAAATTAATATGTTGATAATCTTTCACACGATATAATTAAATGTTCTTAATTTTTTTTTTGTTCACTAGTATCAAGGACTATGTCCTTACTAATTCAGTTCGACCCGGGTCGCGCACCTAGCATTGACAGGTGAGTCTCCCAGCGGGGATTTTCTGCATACGGTGAGACTCGAACTCGAGACCTCCCTTAAGTGAATCCAAGCCACTTACCACTTGGACCAAATCCGTTGGTAAATGTTCTTAATTAAGTTGGGCTGTTTAACATGTTAAAACGGGTTAAAGTGAATTAATGAGTAATATTTTGACAGACCTAAGTAAAGAAAAGGAAAAAAGAAAAAAACTCTCCCATGTACATGAGAATTCCTTTCAATCCTTGGACTATATATCTTTTGGACTTATAATTCCAGTTCCGATCAGATTGGGTTGGTGATCCCTGCGGTAATAACTGCTGCAACCATTGTACCTGTTCGGCAAAATGAAGAATGTTGCTCTTATTCATGCATGTGACATTGCAACAACATTGTGCACTCATAATATGGCTCGTAATTATAAGTTACACCATCAAAGTCGACTGAGTACCATTAGCCAACACATGAAAACGAACACAACTTGTGACCATCGATCCATCTATCCACGCGAGCGATCATATCAGCTGATCCTTTTGATGTGTATCAATTTCTTCCGACTAATTGATCATCTTGTCATACCTTGTTCGTCAGGTGGTGTGGCTCGAAACATTCTCCTGTTATAATTTTCGTGCCATGCATGCTCCCGATCTTCTTCTAAAAGGCTACCTTTCATCATCTTGTACCTTTCGCTCAGTTGGGTTATTTTTCTGTTGTAGCAACAACAAGTAGTGTATAGGAAGGACGGATATAATAGTGCACGAACTAACATCGGTCTACACCAACCTACATGCAACATTGCAAAAATGAGTACGTTTTGTGGAGCTAGCATTCTCGTATTTATCAAGAACTCACATAATTAGAGATCTCGTTGGTTATCTCATTCATGTTGAATCACATAATATGAGTACAATATATGTTACGAGTAAAAGTGAGTGGGTTATAAAATTTACCAGAGCGAGGATCCGTTGCATTGTTCAAACCTGTGTCGAGAACTTCTTGAGATGATTCTTTGTGTTTGTCTTCCCCTACACTCGAATTTACAACATCCTCGATAAACTTGTCTCCTTCGAGAGCATCCGCAGAACCTAATTATCAATAACAATAAAAGTGGTGATCAGAGGATCAATTTGGCTCATACTAACTCTAGAAATATCAAATCGTCATGATCGGCGTTTTAATTGAGTATCATACATATTCATTGTGATTATTCCTCTCCACCAAAAAATGCAATAGGACTAATTCAAATTAGAAGATGCAAAATGAGTGAAATAAAATTATTCTCAAACTTACTCAAGTGAGGATCTATTTCATTGCTTGAATTCGAATCAGAAACTTCTTCAGTAGGTTCTTTGCTGTTATCTTCCTTTAGACTCGAATGATCAACAACATCATTGATGGACTCCTTTCTCACGTAATCTGTTGAACCCAAATCCACAGCATCCGCTAAAACTACCTTATCAACGACAGCAACATCCCTTTTAGAGGAGAGAGCAACAACCGGCTCACTCAACTCAACAACATCATTAGCCATCAGTGCTGAATCTTCATCTTCTTCGACTAAAGCAGATAGAATATGGTCATCATCCTCATCTACAAGAAAAAAAAAACTCGGATTAAACGCTATACGAATATGAAACTCTTCTTGATCATACATCTATCGCCTATGTGGTGATTTGGCATTGAATCACGTACGTACTTGGAACGGAGAAAAAAGTTCATGTACCCCCAGCCTCAAGTAATTATGGGGACTAGTTAATGAACAAAGTCGAATGATTTCAAACTTACGATGAAGATCTACTCCTCCTTTAGTCGAATTTACGTTGGTTTTCTTCTTCGCAGCCCTCCTCTTCTTCGGACCAGAAGGCATGATTAGTTGTGATTTCAACTTTAATTTTGGTTCAAATTATGAGTATTTGCAATAATAGTATAGACCCAAATGAGAGAACTAGAATTCCTAAAATCAAGTTCATCTCTCTATATGCTTAGATGGAAAAATTAAATTATTTCATCCATCCAAAAATGAGTGTTCGACTTAATTTTTAAAAAACAGCACAAGTTGTTTGGCGAAAATTTATTTAAGATAAGTTTATTATGCTTTAAATTTTAAAATCCAAACTTTATAAAAATAATAAGTAAACTATCAATAATATTTTTTTTAATTTCATAAAAATAAGTCAATTCTTATAAAATATTGGTCAATGTTTATTAAAATTAAGAAAAATCTATAGTATAAATGGAAGAGGTTTGTGAATAGTAATGAATAGTGATTTTTGACACAATTTTCGAAAATTTTGGGGAGAGGCGCACTGCACTGCTGCTGTACTTTCTGTACTCTTTTCTTCTTCTTTTTCTTTGTTTGTTGGTCCAATTTTTATAGTGAAGGATAAAATTGCCTTATTGCTGTTTCTACCATTCAAATATGAAAACAGAAAACTTTAGTGTACTTTTTGGATGTCACATAACAATATTTTATTTATGGATTTTATATTTTTAGCTTTTAATTTGGGAGCAAGAATATTTTTTACCCAATGCTTTTATTATTTTAAATAGGATGAAAGACATGATTTTTTAAAATTAAAATTTTCTTAAATTATTTTAATTTTATTTAAAAAAATATTCACGTGTCCTCGGACACGGGCTTACACTAATAAATAAATCAAAACATGACCCTCGTTAAGGGGCGGAGGAGTAGTATAATTTGCATTGATGAGATACGAAAACAAAGAATTAAGGCTTGGTCTTCAAGATGATACAATGTGATTTTTAATTTTTAATTTTTGCTAAGTCTCAGTATTTTTTTTTTCTATCGTTTTCTTACTTTTTCACTTTAATTATTATAAAATATCACATCATATCACTGCATATAATTATTTTGGTAGGGTAAATAATTAATCTATCTATTCTATGAAGCATATATATAATTATCCTTGAAAACGTGAAAGGTACAATGAATTTCTATCATCATTTATTTTGATCATTATACTTTTCTTTATTTCCTCTAGAAAAATAAATAAATAAATGATTAAGGCGCGTAATTAAATAGTTATCTACCAAAATAAAAACGGATGGTAAATAAACTTGGACCGCTAGTGCTAGAACTACCAAAAAAAAATCAATTGATATTTTGTAGCATGGAATAGGTAGCCTGGTGAATAACAGACTTTGCCATAAAAGACTTCAGGTGGGCAGATTTCAGCAGGAGGAACAAAGGAAAATCGTTGCGAGATCGCAATTTCCTTGACACAATATCGCCCCCTATCACTGTGCTTGAGATTTTTGTGGCGAGAGTCTCCCAGGACACAACAACAACGTGATCAATTGAAAGACACCAATTATCACAAAACGAACCAAACAATAGCATCCAAGTTGAATGAGTCCAGATCTTCTATCCCATTTGGTGTTCCACTTTCTGTTCCATCTTTCTAAAACTCCATCTAAGTCATTTAAAAGATGACCCTAAAATTATAAATTCTAAATTTTAGCACATAAGTCTGAGAGAGTATGAAAATACTCTAAGTAAATCTTTGTGATTCTGAAAAATA
>JAOWAN010052129.1:0-13466 GCA_028566635.1 Lobelia cardinalis
AGAGAGATAAACTGATGTGACTTCAAATATCAAATATCAAATATCAAGAAAATCGGATTCATGATCCAAGCGTAATAGAATTGTTGGATTGATAGTTGATTGATAAATTAATTGGTAGGCTTATTGCTTGATTTGAGCTTATCTTCTTGATTTTCAACTTAACATTAGGTTTCCTTTTTGACATATATATTGTTTTACAATGTTATGCGAGCAAAATGGGAGAATGCGCTTAAAGACAGAGAAGATAAAAGGGGGGGGGGATTGGTTTTCTAAGTGGGGCGAGTAGATCTTTGTTTTGAATTCAGCTAGTGACACATGCCACTGCAATGTGTAATGAAGAACATGCTAAATTCATCTTTATCAGACACCAGTCTTCTTTATTCTCTTCCAAAGCCTAGATAAGACAAATAATGTTTCTCTTCAGCGTCTTCGTTGTCCACGTACAAACACTCTTGTTTAGATATGTAATGTTTCTTTTCTTCATCCTCATTCAAAGCAACTGTAGCTAATAGACATATTGATTCTCTTAGTCATCTAGAAACCGACTTATTGACTCGGAGGCATAGGGACATTCTGCGTATGTTGTCTACTCGTACGTCATTGGATAAGCGTACTGTGGTTACTCTGGGCGATGGTTATATACTATGCTGGATTACAGAAGTGTCACCGCAACTATGTTGCTGTTATCATTGAGTTTGTAGCTACCAAAGTTTCCAATCAACTTAATTTATGCTACTAAAATCAAAAGGTCTTACCTTGTCGCGTTTCTTTTTTGTTTTTTGTTGATTTTTATTTTTTTTTGTGTTAACCTTTTCAGGTTTAAGTAGGAGTTCATTGGTCTAGGAAGTGATGATAAGGATGTTAAAGGTTGTATATACTCGAAGATATTGTTGATTCTTACGGTCTTACCCTTCCATTATTCCATGGGTCATGTCGAAGAACCTTGTCTTGTTTACCACTGCACTGTTATTAGGAAAGAAATTTTGTATTATGTTAACGACTATCTAATTTTCCTGGCAAGTGACGTGAGTTTGCTGAGCAGTATGTGTAGCATACAGTCCTACAACTAAGACGAGGGATGCATTTCTATTCAAGTTGGTTCCTACTGTTGATGTTTTTGGATACTCTCCACCTCCTAAACTCATATTAGGTACTTTCTTATGCTTGTTGACTATCATTAAAGATGTACTTCAGTTATTTATATTGAAGTCAAGAGATCACTTGTTTGAGATTTATCTGCTTTTTTTTGCCTAACATAAAAACCCATTTGAACTCCTTGCCCAAAATCTTGAACTGTTGGTGGGGGAAAAAGGGGGATTTTATTCTTTTTACATCTCACAAAACGGGATTATGGTCTTTTTATTTGTTTGTCACCCCCACATTGGTGTTGCGCATTGCGAGAATTTGCCACCTATCGGAGATTGCCAAAGCATTAACTCATATGAATGTTACCAAATTGTTATGGGTAAATCAGTTGATGGGCGCTGCAGTTCATACTCTTTTTCTTAGTTGTTCAACCCTCTTCAATTGTTTCTTCTTGACGACAATATTTTACTTTGCTCTTCATCCTTCTTAATTGTTCTCAATTCCTCATAAGATGTTCAGATGGACTTGTTTGCTGAAGATGTTCTACCATGGGTGAGTAGGTTGGATCCGTGAGCATTGCAAGTTGTTCATATGTTATTCCCATGGATATCTCTGCTATTCGCCTAATCTAGGTCGACATTCAATGTCCCGTAATGCTAATTTCATGTAGTAGAGTCCATTTTCTGATGGGTATCCTCTGTCTATTTTTGACTCAACGTAGGCAATGATGATGACTTAAGCCTATAAGTATTCATTCTATATCAATCTCGCCCACTAGTCCTAAGACATCTTCTTGTCCTCCCATCAGTGAGGCATACAGTTAGCGTCCTCCGGTTCGTGTCAGAAAACCAGATTCACGAGCAGAACCAATACCCACCGATCAACCCATGAGATTCTATCCTTGTGTTATGCCTATGCTGCCTCTCTTCATCTATCATGTCCTTTTGATAGCTCTTAGAAAAGTTAGACAAAAGTATTGATCTTATTGCTTCTCACATCTCTTACAATCATTTACTTGATTTCTCTCGTTGCTTATTCCCCTTTGACTTGACTCTCTTTTGACTTCTAATATTGTGTTTGAGGTTCATGAGTTCATCTCATGGTGCTTTACGAAAGAGGAAATGATGCGCCTGTGTGGTACTCCATCTTTTGTCATTTTGTCACTTTCGCATTGTTACCGGTCATTTTACTTTCTATCTCTCTCTTGATCAAAAAGCTACCATCTATGTTACCGGACTCCGCTAGAAGGAATTTGTATAATCTTACACCAAATGTAGTGTAAAACAGCCACACCGATCCCCATATCCATACCCATACCCACACCCACACCCACACCCACACCCACACCCACACCCACACCTACACACATCGTGTTGGACATGTGTATTCTTTTTAAAGGTTGGAGGGGGATATAGGCGTAGTCTCAACCCTTAATATTTTTATTAATTAAAGCTTACAATAATAGAGATAACTTGAAGCAACGAGAAGGGCTTGAAACCCGATGCAAGTTGAAGGAAATATCTTCAACAAGATAATAATTTCTCCCCCATTGTCCCTGGGACTTGAGCCCCTGACCTCCCATTAGGAAAGATGAGGGGACACCGCTTGAATACAAAACATTAGGTATAATGGTTACTATCTTGGATAAGTAATAATTTATGTACTTGCCAAATATGGACTTGGGAAAGTAGAATTAAATATGGACCGGTACAACTGGTTAGGATTCAACTAAATTTGTGTTGTGTGTAATAAACCGATTTGCTAGAATACAAAACATTAGTTATGATGGTTACTCTCTTGAGTATAATTTACTTGCCAAATATGGACTTGGAAAAGTAATATTAAATATGGACCAGTACAATGTACCCGTCAGGATTCAAGTTTATAAAGAAATTTGGCTTGCCAAATTGAATCCATTGAGAAGCCTCGTTCATACTTCAAAGTTTCTTCATTGAGTGACGTTTATAAAGAAATTTTGCTCGCCAAATTGGATCCTTTGAGAAGCCTCGTTCATACTTCAAAGTTTCTCCATTGAGTGAAGTGAATTGAGCAAAAAAATTGACAAGAATTTGGGCGTCCAGTGACTTTGATATCTGGTCATTGACACAGCTTCATTAATCCATTCTTTGATCTGCTCACGGCCCATGTTGCGATAAACGTTATCTTATTTACTGAAATTTCCTGTTCCTTGCCATTTTCTATCCCTTTTCCAACCAATCAATCTCACGTGAAGGCGTTGACTAGCATATTCACCGAATCACTGATCAGGTTTCCTGCTGATACCCGATGTAAGTTTCTAATTTTTAGCTCATTGTCTGGTTAACTTCTTGCTGTAGTGACACTTATGGCTTTGAATTTGAAGTTGGGTTAGATACTCCTAGCTGTTATGCTTTATCTGAAGTAGAATTTAGGGTTTCAAATTGGGAATTGGAATTGGAATAGAATAATGGAGATAGACTCATATTTTATTTTCTTGCTCTTGCTCTTTTTTGTTTTCAGTTTGTTGTTGTTGTTGTTGTTGTAATTTTTACTGGTTATGTTTGGAATATGTGAAAAGTGAATTGATTTTTACAGTTGTTGTTTATAGACTTTTGCCTCCATATGGTCCTAGATAACTACAGTTGTAAGTAAGCCGGTGAATGCTGGATTGGACCGAGTCAAACCAAAGTGGTTTTCCGAGTAAATGGTTGCGTTCTCTTTGTTAATCCAAGACTGACCTTTAGGTTTGGCTTACTTTGTGGTACAAGATGCTAATAGCTTATGGAACCAAACAGCTGACGAATAGGTAAAAAAAATTTGATGCAGGCCATTCATCTCATTCTTAGAGGTACTCTGAGTCCCTGATTAACCACCGTCCTAAAAATCTCCAGCCACCTAGCATCTGTTCCTTTTGTTGGTCCTCTCGGAGTATTCCACTCCCCCTTTGCTCCTTTTCCAGCAGCAAGTTATTTCACTTTCTGAAAAAGGTGGACTTTTTTTTTTCTTCTTATTTTACTTTCTGTTATGCGTATATATATATATATATATTTATTTATTTATTTATTTATTTTATTGTCACCTATGTCTGGAGGGCATATAAATTTCTGTTTAATCGTCAAGATGTTTGAATTTCAGAGGTGGACTTTTTGAGTGGAGCGGAGGGAGTACCTAGTTAAAAGTCATATAAAGTACAAATGGATCACTTGATTTCATACTTGTGCTTCTGTTTCTTTTTCACCTTTCACTTCATTTCTTTTCGCACTTTCTTTTGGTGGTACAGATCATTAGAGAAGAGTGGGCTGTAAACCAAATGCTTGTCTCTGTACATTTGCATATTGGTTTTTCATTTTTGTTCCAGTTTCATGTTACCTGGAGATATATGTGAACTGGAAATGACATTAACCCTAGTTTATCCAGATTTTCTCACTCTAATCTTCTTTCGCCAAGTGATGGTAGATAACTGAAACATGTGAGAATTCTCCTCTAGATAGATTATTGGCCTTTTAACTAGTGAGGCTGAAGATGAAGCCAACATTTACATAGATATTGTGAGAGGCTTTAAATGGTGATCACATATTTGCAGCATTCTTACTGATACTCTCACTGACATGTTTTTCAATATGTCCGTCTGGGTTGTTCTGTCCACTTTGAGTGAAGTACAGTTTATCTTAGATCTCGTGTCAGAAGCCAGGAACCGAATTGAAGGTAGTATTTATTTTTTTCTGCCACAATATTGAAAGAGTGCAAATATTTCAAAATGTTGAAGAATCATCGCTTGAAGTTCTATTGTTATGATGTTTTTCTTCCTTACTAGCTGAAGTCTTACTTCCTCATTTATCTATATTATGTTCTTCCACCATTTTCACATCCAAAGTTAAGAGTGTGATACATTTTCATTTAATTACTCATATTATTCAATCAACTCTTTATCTTAGAACACCTTGTACTGCTTCTGCTCAAGAAAAACATCTCATTTTTCCGTTGGCTTCATCAGACAATGTGTGATGGAGAGGGGAAGCGTAGGAAAACAGAAGATGGGAATGCAGAAGATAGATTCAGTAGCTTACCGGATGATCTTTTGGCTTATATTCTGTCATTTGTGCCTACAAAGACATTGGTGAGCATGAGTGTTCTATCGACAAGGTGGAAGCTCCTCTGGTCTTCTGTGCCCACTCTAGTCTTGACGAGCTCGGATCTCCCTCAAGGACAGGACTTGAATGATCCGACGGGAAGAAAAGTCAGTTTCTCCACTTTTGTGGAACGATGTTTGGGGCTAAATAGCCCCTGTTTTATCAGAAAACTTGACCTTCAAAGTCCAGAAGAGGAAGTTTATGATGCATTGGTTATACAATCGTGGATTGGAGCGGCAAAAAGACTGAATCTTCAAGAGCTAAAACTTCACATTAACTCTTCCTTGGAACCAGCTGGCAATGTAGACATTTCTTTCTCTGCCTGCAAAGATAAACTCCTTTATACTAGTGAGATGTCCCTCTTTTATTTCGGCTGTCCGTCTCATATGGAATCATGGATCAGTATTGCTGAAGAGTGGAATGTTGAACATCTACATCTTTGGATTGACTGCTGCGTGGAAGTACTAGAGTCTCCCGAATTGCAACTGTCTCACCAACTTCCCTCAAATTTGTTTACATGCAAAACTTTAGTGGTTCTGGAGCTGACAGGGTACATGGTTCTCAACCTTCCAATGGCTTCACTTTCTTTCCCGATTCTTAAGGTCCTTAAACTGACGGAGGTTATATATAAGGATGACCAATCAGCTTCAAATCTGATTAATTCTAGTTGTCCTGTGCTAGAAGAATTGTCTATATGCAGGATTGACGACGGGGATAATTTACATAGTTTAGTTGTTACTGCACAAACTCTAAAACGGCTTGACATAAAATTTGTTACAGAGGACACTAGTAGTACAGAATCAAGAACTCTGGTACATGCTCCTGCACTAGAGTACTTGAAAATTCAAGACGGGATAACTGAAGGTTATGAGGCAGGCGAGTTGCTTGCTGTGGTTGAAGCAGAGCTAGATGTTCATCGGCAGGAGGATTTGCATCTTGTAGATGCTGAGTATGCCAATTGCTTGTTTCAGCTTCTTACGAAGATTTGCAATGTGGAGAAGCTAAGATTGTCAGATAATACCTTGGTGGTGAGTCGCTTTATGTTGATTACCATTACTAGCTAATAGGCTCTTTAATCGTATCATAATTTGTTAATAGATCCCTGAAATCTTCTGTCTTGTGTAGTCTCTTGAGGCTGCCAATTTTTATGTTTTTCCAACTTTTCACAACTTGACACATCTCGAGATCCCGGAGGTATCCGATCATCTCGCTAGCTGGGATTTGGTGGTGGAGGTTCTCAGGAGCTCGCCTAAATTGGATAAACTTGTTCTTGAGGTTAGTACCTACTTAAATATCACTTTTAGCTAACTTATCATCTATCTCTGTTACTGATTTGTACAGTCCCACTGTTTAACAGACAGTTGGATTTCATCCCAACCCAGAGTTTGATTGGACATCGGAGCAGAATGTGCCGAAATGTTTGATATCAAATCTGAGGAAAATTGATGTCAGGTTCATCTATGGTGACAAAGCTGAACTACGGATTTTACGGTACTTTATAAAGCATTCCCAAGTTTTAGAGAAGATGAAAATCAAGATACACAACGTGAATCCAAGAAGGAGGGTAATCAAGAAAAGACTCAAAGCTTTTCCAAAGGGTTCAGCAGCAATCAAGATCGTCGTCAACTATGCTCCACTAGCTTGAATGGAAGAGCAATTTGCTCGTCCAAGAGGTTCATCATCTGCAAGTTATATGAACATTGACTATGCTTTGACATTTGAGCATAATCGTGTTTTGTTGCTAGGGTTAGTTGCTTTTCTTTCCAATCGATCACGGATTCGAGTTACGTCGAGAATAAGTGGGGAATCACTAACAATTCTCTTTTGAAAGAAAAAAAAAAAAATCCTTGTTTCGACATAAATACTGTCTCCATTGACTGCATTGTTGTCTATGCTAGTGAGAATTAGGTTCGGGTCAGGAAGTCGATTTTTGTTGATTTTATTTGATGATTAAAGTGAAAAAGTAAAAGAGATAGAGAGAAAATGATGAGACTCATAAAACTTAAAAATCAAAAACGATGACAAACTAACAACGTGATCTAAGCCTGTATTTTTATTTACTGTATGGGAACTGAGTTTTTTTATTTACTGTATGGGAACTGAGTTCTGAGACTTCTCGTCGAATTCCAAACTTTGCTTTCAAACTTATCATGATGGCCAGTGATTATGAATAGGTGCACTTCATTTTTAAGATGAAGTATTTTATTTTTTTTTGTTTAATTAATAAAATTATTAGTTTTCCCTTTACTTGATGATTGGTGTTTAGTTTTCTCATTTTTTTTCTTAATCTTGTTTATAAAATGGGGTAATTGATCAATTTACGATCATTTGCTAAAGAAAATGGATAAAATGCAAAAATAAAATAAAATAATAATAATAAATCATCGAAATGGTCACTAGAAAGGTTGGAATCGAAAATTGATATTTTGGTGTCTCATTTTTTGTCACGTAACTTTTAAAAATCACACGCATACTGAAATTTATAGTTGTTATTAATAGGGGTATAATAACAAACAAAGCTATATTCTTAAATTATGTAAATAATACAAAGGGATTATCTTTTCTTGAAGTATTATAATTTAATTTATTTCTGAAACTACTAAAGTATGTTTTATTTTGTTTCCGAAGGTGAATTTATCATTATAGCCTATTTAAATGAGTTTTTACTATTTTTAGCTAAAAAATTCAGTGCGAGTGAAAATATTCTCTCCATCCGAGTGACTTTTAATTTTTAAATTTATTTTTGTCTATTGATAACTATTAATGAAATATGTATAAGAAATTTATGAGTTGTAACGAATATATTATTTTTTTCCTATAAAATTATTTACATAACTAAAGTATTAAAATATAAAATATGATAAATAGTAATAAAAGTGAAATTAGTAAACTTTTAACTTAATTAATACACATTTTGGAATGAATGAAGTAGTTCCATTAGAGGATACATCGTAAGATATTAATCTCAAAATAAGAAAATAAGGCTATCATTTTGAGACGAAGAAAATGTAAAAATTCTTAGATAGGTATAGGGCTGGAAATTGAAACGGAAATTTCGATATACGCCGATTTCGATCCGAAATTTTTTGATTTTGGAACAAAATTTTTTAGTCTGATTTTCAATTTTTCCGAAAAATTTCGAATTGAAATTGGAATCAGTTTTGAAACGTTCGGAAATTCCAAAATCCGATTCAAAATATTTCCGAACCTCAAATTTCATAATTCCGATTTCTAATTTTAATATAAACTATAGAATAAACAGTAAGAGAATCAAATTTTTCACCCCTACACACTCAAAGTAAAATCTTACAACTAGACAAATATTTTATGTTGCAATTAATTCAAACATATTATTACTGGAATAAAGATAATAGACAATATTTATTAATTTTTAAGAAACAAAATACAGTAAGTAGTTATAGAATTAAGAAAATAATAGGATTAATGATAAAAATAATTATAGCCATTTTTTATTTCAATAAACTAGACATTTCACAACATATCCATAACTTTTTAGTTTTTTTATTCTCTATTTTTATTTTTTATGTAGTTAAAATTTTTACAAGTATGTAAAGCTCTAAACTTAAAGTTTATAAAATACACATTTGAAAAGATTATGAAATATACTTTAGTAAGTATTACTTTCTCTATTTGAAAAAAAATCATAATTTTCCTTAATATATATAGTAATTATAAAAAATATTTGACCTCCTTCAGATTTAAAGATGTATTAAAAATAAATTATAAATTCATAAATTTTTTGAAAACAAATATTCGGGTGTTTATGAATTTTTTTGATTTATTTGTAGCAATTTAATTGTTGATTTTTGGGTGAAATATATTTATCCATTAATTTATCTAATCTACTTTTTTTCTATGTAATTGTTTTATAAATAATTTTCTAAAAATATTTATAATCTCAAAAAAATTCAAAAAAATTTAAAATTTCAAAAAAATTCTAAAATTTCGGAAATTTGAAATTTCTGAAATTCCGAAAAAATGCATACTTCCGAAATCGGAACGTATTATGGATTTCCGAAAATTTTTGGATGGAAATTGAAATTGATTTTTCTATTCCAAAAAATTTTGAAATTTTTCCGAAACACCCTATTTCTGATCTTATCCATCAGATTTCCAGACCTAGGTATGTACATGATTCAAAATTATAGTCTCTCTCTCTATGATAGTAACTAGTTGAAGAACCAATCTGCAATGCAACTGGAAAATCTTTTATTTTATTTTATTTTAAATTTAATTAATAATTATACATTTTCCTTTATATCTGAGTGTAATATAATAATTCAAAATTAAAAAGAAAATCTTAAAATTGAAAATAAGTGGAGTCACATAAGTCTAAAAAGATAATTATCCCTTGAATTACGTTCTTTTATAGAAATGTCTTAAAATGTTAAATATTCAAACAAACACTCATCGTAAACGCAATCAAAAAATTAATGAGCTCAAAATATTCGCAAGAACTGTTATTCCCTTTCTTTGCACAATCTAAAAGTGAAATATTTCAAAATGAGCACTTATTCTAAGATCTTAGCGAGTGAAAAATAAAAAATGTTGATAAATTTAAAAATATTCAAAATATACATTTATTTTTGAGTTGGATGAATGAAACAATTTAATTTTATTGATAAAATAAGAGAACTAAATAAATATGACATATTCAAAATATACATTCATTTCAGGATAAATAAAAATTGATTAATGAAACAACTGGAATTACCAAATTGAAAAATAAATTAAAAGTAAAATATCCAAAATTACACATTTACTCTAGATGGGAAAAAAAAATTACTAACGTAGCATCACGAAAAAAAAATGGTTGTTCAAAAAAGGAAATGGTGAAAAGCGAAAAAACAAAGAAGGGCAAATGAAATTCAAATATTGAATTAGTGAACAATTCAATTTGTCAAAAAAGAAAATAAAAATAAATATTCGGATAGAATGATAAAAATTGAATGAGTATAAACACTAAATAAATAAATAATAATAAAAATGCACAAATAGCATAATAAAATGAATAAGAACACCTAGTCGCTCATTGCTAGGAGCGCATAGGCGCTCCATATAATTTCTAAGAGTTTGGGGATAAAAGGTAACAGGCTAACAGCTCCCGGTTTGTAGTTGTAGTAGCAGCAGATATGTTCCCGGGGGAGCTCTGACTCAAGTACTGTCTTCACACTTCAAGGCCAGCCAGCCAGCCAGCCAGCCATGCTGCTTCTGCTCTCTTCTCTCTTCCTCCCTTTAAGTAATTCTCTTTATCTCTCTCTCTCTCTCTGATTTATTGTTGGTGGTGTGCAAAATGATTGCTTTTGGTCTTTTCTTTTATCCAAACAACAATTCTGCCAATAACATGACGTTCGTGGAATTAACTTTACTAACTTGAACGACTGTGTGTTTGTGGTGTATGTGTGTGTTTTAGACGTCTAATACGCAATGAATCAGTGATGAACACCGTCGTTTTTAGTGAACTGGGGACTTTCTTTTTCAAGATTGCAGGCAAGAAATTAAGGAGTAGTTGATGCATTAGGCTACTTTACTTTTGGGGGGTTTTCAGTTCATCTGTTTATGATAATCTGATTGTTTTTCTGTAAAACTGAGATCTCCCACTTAAAAATCTTCTGGTTCAAAGGGGTTAGTAAATTTTCTTTCATTTCCAAGAGGCTAATCTGAATAGGGAATTTCTTGTCCTTGGAAACTCTGGTTTCAAGATGTTAATGCTCGTAATTATGAACCCAAGTAATCAGAGAACCTCCATCTAGGGGCTTGTGCTAATGTTACAAGGACGTCGGGCAGGTTGTGAATTTAGCCGTGTCCCGTGTTTTTGGTTCTATGGCATGTCTTATGCATATAGTGAATTTGATTTTGTCACTCCAACTCCGAGTGCTGAAAAGGTTCTGATTAGTACCATATATATCTTCCTGCATTCCAGTCACAGTGAGCTTTTAAGAAGCTCCAGACACTGTGACTTGATTGAGGACCCTTTTATGCTAAAACCCTCTATAGTTCCCTATGCCCTACTAAAGTAACGAACTGGGTGAAAGGGTCGTGACTCGTGTTCCATGTTGCCTCCCTTGGACCCTGTCATGACCGAAAAGTTGTAGGCTATGTTCAGTAGTTTCTGTTCGTTCTAGTTTGATGGGGATCCTTCATTCAAAGGAAGCTTTATTGTGTAAATAACACAATTACCATGAGATATAGTTGGACCACTTGCTGGTGCATAAGACTCATTTCCTTGTCAGCCATATATGAATTCCGGTCCTAAAGGAGTAATATAACACCAGACTACTATTTTTCACACACTCATTGGAATTCCTAGAACCCCATGTAGCCAATGATCACTTGGTCTAGAGGTATCCCTTTCTCTTTCCTAACGGGTCGGGGGGTCCAACCTTTAAAAAATAATAATCCTAAAATTCCATGTCTTGTTATTTATCAATCCTCAAGTAAAAAGTAAAGGTCTATTATGTCCTTGTGAGCTTCACTATTCCTAACTATGCTACTCTTCATCTCAGTCTTAGTCTTAGCTGAGAATTCTATAACTGTTTGTCCATCTTTTTTACTTACTGTGGGGATTAACAAATTTCAGATCCATTTCTGTTCTAATCCTATTTGGGTAAATTATGTTTGCACCGTTAGTACAAATAAACAAAAATAAATTCAAAGAGAAGGAAATCGTACAAGTCAAAGATCAAATTACCGAAGGACCTCGTAATAGTTACGATTTCCTTAAAGCGTTTTTCGCCCTCCGGTGCTTTCGGATTAACAGGACAAAATCGCCTCCCAGGACTCCTTCGCAAACACACCGGTGAAGCACGTACCGGAAGTGCAGAACAACAAGAACTATCGCCGGGGATGAGAGGAAGCAGCGTGAGAGAATAAGAGAGGCAGATATTTTTTCGTGTCGTTCATTTGGCTCTCCCAGCTCCTCCTTATATAGTGTGATCCATACCCATGATTAATCCAGCAATTAGTGACCAATAATGGCCATTAATCTGTATTAATTATAGGAGGTTACAGATCAGAGAATTAAACCCACACTAAATGAAATTCAACGGCATCAGGTTATGGATTTGAATTCAAATTCAATTTGCTGGAAAATTGGTAAAAAAAAATTTTACCATGGAGCCAAGGCACACACTCACACGCGCGTTCGAACCGAACTGAGCCGGCCGGTGGCTATCTGAGATTTGAATTGAATGAAAAAAGACAAAGGTGAACTTCCCCGAACAATAGGTAGCTTCATAGTTATTCGCGCGTGTAAATAAGTCTTCACCCTCTACAAAACTTGAATGCCTCTAAGGGCATGCCCTTAGATCCAACACAAATGCTTATAAACACTCTTTGCATTTGTTTTTCTCTCCATGTGGGATAACACCCACAAACCCACTTCTACGAACCGTTTTTACTATCAATTTTGATATTCATCCTCTCGAGCAATTTAGTCGCTTGACCTTCCATGTTGTAGCCCTCACAATGGAGTGCTTGGATTCACTCGGACCCACTCAATCGGAGTAGTGGAACTCACTTTTATAATGGCTCTAAAATGGGTTAACACTCATTTTTCCAACAATCCCCCACATGAATGACCAAATTGGCCTTTCACAATCTAATTGCATCAAGTAAGGTAGCCATAAGCTTTGAACCGTCTTTAGTGATACTTCATCGGGTATGCAGGCTTACTAGTGTACAAAATGCCTTGAACTGCTCGCCTTTACTCGCATATCGAAACAATGATGTCCACACGATTAGATTTTTCTCGTTGTTCTAAATAATGTGCTCATATGGCCCTTGAGCACTGCCTGATTTATGAGTGGTTCAGAGAATTCAGCCTTTCAATTCTCTTAGAACCGTCCCAGTTCCACTCATATAGGTAAGCTCATTGGTAATACCTTTCCGTACCAGAGCTTATTAAGAGATGTCTCATCCTCTCACTTTGCCCAACATCACTTCTCAATTTTCGTCATAGGAATGAGCAGGAAATAATATGTCCTAAGTGATGCAACACTATCTGTACATAGGTAGGTTGTCTCTTTTGAACCTAGTTCTTGGGATCTCCAGTCATCTAGGTTGGGTTTCCTCTAAGACAAATTTAATTTATAGGCTTTAAGCCCATTCCCCTCGACGAACTGTACACTTGCTCCCTCGGTAGTCCTTTTGTCAGCGAATCCGCTAAGTTCTTCTTAGACTTGACATAATCGATCGATATTATACCGCTTGAGAGCAATTGTTTAATGGTGTTATGTCTACGGCGTATAT
>JAOWAN010052175.1:0-11372 GCA_028566635.1 Lobelia cardinalis
AATTCAAACCCAATAGCAATCAACAAAGGAATTCTCTTGAGTCAAAGAGAAATAACTTCAAGGCAACCCAAATAACCCCAAATCTGTCCGCAGCCAAAAGGCCTAGAAAAAGAGGTCGGATGAACAAACTTCCAACAGAGAAAATGATCAGCAGGGAAAACCGACCAACCCTGGAAATTCTGGTCGCCAGAAAGTCAGCCACGCGCCGTCGGCGGTGGCGCGTGACGACGTCGACGGCGGCAGCTCAGGAGGCGCGTGACGGCGCGTGCGGTGGCTGCTGGGGCTGAAATTTTCACGCCTCTGTCGGTTTTTTGTGCTGGTCTTGATGGTGCTCTCAGATTTCATGGGTAGCTCTCTAACCTTGGCTCTGATACCAAGTCAGATTTGTCCCAAGTTAGGGTTAGAGAGAGAGAGAGCTGCCTTGGAGAGATGAGGGAAAATCTGTATATTGCTCTTCTTGTGTGAATAATTCAGTATACACCCTATTTCTACTCAATTACAAACATTACACTAAGCCCCCTTAACTTCCTATTACTCCTAACAATAATCAATGTGGGATTATCACTATCTAATTTCCAATGGTAATGAATGACAATTTTCAATATGAACCTCAATTTTCTATTGCATATTTTTCAGTGTTTAAAGCATTATATAATTATATATTGAGATTAAATTATAGAGTTTCGTCAAAACTTTAAATCAAAAGTTAAATCGCTTCAATTGGTTAAGAATCGAGGAAGGTAGTTAAACTCAAGTTTCATGCTTAGTATGAATATATGTCCAAATATCCAAGTTCATGTTATTAACCTCTATTTTTTCAATGTATATTGCTTGAAATTTAAATCTGCATTTGGTTGAGTAATGAATTGTAGAGTTTTGTCAAAGTTTTACATTAAAACAAAAATCATCTCCACTGATTACGAATCGGAAAGATAATTGAGTTCAAAGTACATGTGCTAACATAAAAAATGATATTTAACCTTGCCTATAAGTAGGTCTTGAATATTTATAATCGCACATCAGTTATTGATATCCCACGTCGGTTGTAAAAGAAAGTAATGTACCACTACTTGCCTATAAGTAGGGCTTCTATTAGTAATTTTGTTATAGTAATAGTGATATACTATTCCATAACTAATCTCTTAAACAATAGTTATTACTAATAACGAAGTTGATGACTCTGAGATTATGTTGCCAATCAAAATCAAGCCTTAATTTTAGTGCTTATGTGGGACTCCACAGTTTTTTTTACCAACTATAATATATTTAGTGGAGCGGTTTTTGTAAATGCTTTTTTGATTGTTTTTTTTTTGCTTACTGACATTCTCTTATAATGTTTATGCATAGATGCCAGACAAGCGCTGCAGTTGCACTTAGAGAGGGAATGCAGGACTTACAAACTCCAGGCATCAATCTATCACGAGGCACTGCTAAGTTCTGCACTTAGTGAAGATGGTACGTGAAGCATTCCACAATATCCTTGAATTTAACCTATTCGTTGCTTCTACTGTATTGCTGAGAGAACTTATGTGCAGATGGCAGTTCATTCAGCTATAGAGCAAAAAAGAAAGGGGTTTCTCATGTTCCTCTCATGTCACGTCCTACAGAGCGTGAGTCTGTTCATCCTTCAGCTTACATGCATTTGGTATTTGTGAAATTTCTTCGCACACATCTTATGGTTGGTTTGCATGAAGTTTTTGTTCTTGCAATATTTTTGCATAGTTTTACTTAGTTCTAAAGAATAGGTTTTAGTGAATGTTGTACACTCTGCTCGTTCAAGTAAGGAGAATTTGATCTCTTTAGAATCAGCGTAGAGATCTTGAGAGAGAGCGTAAACAACAAAAAGCAGGCTCCTCTCATGAAAATAATTGGAGCTCCCATGAAAATTGTAAGACCCTCTTTCCAACCCGAGCGATTAACCTAACCTTTAAAGTATGCGATTCCAGTCTTTCGCCTTGTGGTCACCCTAGCCGGTCCTTAAACTGCTTCAACAACTGCCGCCCAACGGCCCAAGACACCTGCTTCTACTGTTGCAGTGGTTATGGATGAGAGAACTATTTTATCTTATGAAATCTTGAGTACTGTCGCCTTTTTTGTCTTACAAATTCAAGTGCACAGACTACTTGTTCAGATGGAATTACCTATTCTGGTGTGCACACACTGTGTCAGAATTCAGATAGTGTCTGTTGTTTATCCTTTTCTGGAACTCAACTCAACTCGAACCTTTTCTGGAACTGCTATTGGGAATACCTATTTATGAGAATGTTTGAACATTGAAGGTTTTGTTGGCCACCTTCCTAGTAATGTATAATGGGTCCAAAATGGGTACGGGCTAGTGATTTCCATAGCCTATTGACGTTCTGATCAGTTCTGATCACATATATTTTAGGTAAAGTCAAACTCAAGTTTTAGCTTTGTAGATCAAATTGTTTCAGTTATACAGCCTAAAATACCCACTAATCACTATGGACCGAAATAAAAGGTGATGTCTTAATCTGATCTGGTAACTGATTTCAGAAAGCTACAAACATACATGGGCTTCAAACATTTCCATGAACAAGAGAACAGACTAACACACTATCCCAATTAGTTGTCTGAAGCCATTGTGTCATCTTCAACATTTTCTTTTTCCTTCTCCCAATAGCCATTACAATTCGAATACTTATTATTGAGAAGAGAGCAAATTGCCAAGCTAATGCTCTCCACAAAGAGAAGACTGATGATGGGTACAGATGCTCTGACCAATTTGAATGTGTTGTTTGAAATTGGGCTGTATGGTGGTACTGGTGGTGTATTACCAATGCAGGATTCCAAGAGCATGTTTTTCAGTATCTTCCTCAACATATCTGTTGCAATATATATTTCATTTTGATTATTAAACATTCTTCATCTCTTACAGCATCCTATGAAGAGCGTCGCTTAAAATTGATGTCAGTAACTCAAAAGAAGCCCGATATACCATTATGACATGTATCGCGGAACGACTGGCATGTCTAATTTCCTTATGTTGTTGTATGTGCCGTTAATTATTTATCGGTGCTCGCTCTACTTCCTCAGTTTCAAACTGAGAGTTAAGCTTTGTTCATCGTCCCCATGAATAAAAACTGACATTCATTTACAGTCGGGGAGCGTGTAACAAAATTGACTCGGAGAAAAATTCGACATACTCTGTAAAGCTGGTATGTCTTCTTCATGGAGACTTTCCTTTTAGTTTCATTTTCGTTTTTGAGAAACCGGCAAAATGTGGTCCAGTGATTGTTTAAAAAGATGATTCTTCCCACAGGTCTATTGTGTTAATTTCTGTAATATCATTTTATTCATATTTATTCAATAAAAGTGTTCCACTTCTGTAATTCTTGAAATAAGAAACTTTACATAAAAAAAAATAAATCAGAACTTCTGTTGAACTGCCATATATCTTTCTTTCTTACCAATTTTCCATCCATTCATTTCCTCTAAAGTGGTTAAAATAACTACTCAAGGAGAAAAATGACCATCTTACAAGAAAAAACAAATCCATTAAAATTCTGCCTTTTAAAGTTTTCTTGAAATAAATCTTAATTTTTTGAAGGTCAATTTGCTTTGGGCCAGCTATTAGGACAGATGAACAAAAGGATTATTTGCATCACTTTTTGCATGTGTTGTGTGTGGGTTAGTTAATGGTGCCTTCAAATCAACTCAAACTACTTTTATATTACCATGAAAGAAAAAAAAGCATGAAAACTTTAAAAAGGTCCCATTTGTACCCATCATATGCCTAATTTTGTAGGTCTTATATTATACACATTGACTTACATCATAACTCATATGTCACACAAATCACCAAATATATTAAAATATGTCTGGCACTTTTTAAATAATTCAAATGTTATCTTGTTTATTTGTAGAAAATTGGCAATCTAATGAGCCTTAGATGAAAAGAGTTGGAGGCAATATGGAATTTAGATTTTTTGTCTAAATAATATCTCATCTCCTCTCACATTGTTTGTCTCATTAATTATTTAAGCTAAAATTTAAAATTTAGGATCAGAATTTTAGAAGCAGAATTTAAAGTATGTTATTTAATGACTGAATTTGTTGGGGATAATTTACGTTAATACATTTGTCTTGCTATTGGTTTTATATAATTATCTATAATATAAAATCAAGTGATTTTGTTACTGTATAAAACATCATATCACTTTCTCTGACGGTGCACCACATTTTTGGATCACATTTACATCACTTCCTTCACTTATTCGACGGGTGCACTATAGTTTTACCATTTTTAACAAATTGATACCACACTTTTGGATTAAATGGTAAAGAGTGGTTGAAATTCTTAAAATACTATTCATTATTATTATTCATAAATTAACTTAATTTGTACTATAGAATTTCAACAATTCTTTTAAAATCATAATCTCAAACATAAATAATAATAAAAAATAATTTTGTGTTCGAGGACATGGGTATTTTCTAGCTTAGTACAAGAACAAATTAGCAATGTAAGTGTGCTAAGAAATTAGAACTTAATTGGTTTAATGATTGATATAAAATTACAGGGATGGACAGTCTTCTGGATCTAAAAAGCAGATAAAATAATCATTATATAAATATATATAAAGTTTTAAAGTTAATTTTATCGGCTCTCTCTGTTTTAAAATTAATCACGAACAAAAATTGTCATTCATTTTGAATTATATGGAGTAGTATTTTATCATGTTATACAATCGTAATTAATAAAACAAAGAAACATAATATCGAAAGAAGCAACTGTTTGCGAGTAGTTTTTATTTTTCTTTTTAATCCTCATTTTTTTTTAAAAAAAATTGACTTTTAGTGCTCTTGAAGAAAAATTAGACAAATGAAAAGTAGTTGAAATGTTTTTTTTCTTAAAAAAGTGCCTAATTTTCGTTAGGTTAAGAGGATAAATATTTAATTCCACCTTTTAATAAGCACCTGATAGGTTGGTCCCACCAGTAGCGAAACCTACAAAAATTACGTTTAATATTCAAAACATTTTGTTCACACATTTGTAATTTCCATTCTTTTTTATATTTTGAATTGATAAGGTTGACGTGAATCGGACGGCTCATATTGCTTAACCATACAGTCAACGGCTGGATCAAATATCCGGAATCAGAAAACAAATGGCCGGTCCTAATTAAATAATGACATTAGTATAAGGTTCCCGCGAGAGAAACTCGGATCAAACATACAACCCGCCTCTTTCTTCCTCTCTCTCTCTAAACTTTCCAAAACCCTTTTTCTCAGATTCTCTCTCTAAATCTACATGCGTGTGTTTATATATAGGTGAAGAAAGGGCATAGAATCAACAAATCTGAGAAAACAGCGGGGGGAAAAGGAAATGGAGGCAGCAATGGGATTGATGAGAAGGATACCTCCGAAACATTCTGAGACGGCTCTCTCTGCTCTTCTGAGTCTCTTGCCAGATCACTCCTCGGATCTCCTCTCTCAAGTCGATCAGCCTCTTCAGGTTTAGCTTCTGAAATTTATCCCCATTTTGTTCTTGATTTTCTTGTTATATTCCTCATTTGGTTGAATTTCCAAGTTTTTTTGTTCGGCGTAAATCTTTCGGTTGTTGATTTTTGGGTTCGTGGCAATTTGCGCTGCTATTTTGCTTTATTTCTCGTTGGTTTGATCCTGCTTTGGGGTTGAGTGCGGCTGAAATGTGGCTATTACTAATTCATTTGCTGCTTGCTTTTATTATTATTACATTTTTTTTTTTTTTTTGTGTGTGTGGGGGGGGGGGGGTCCCAGTAACCAGTTTGTTTTTTCTCTTTCGTGTTTTTGGTTGTGAAATTATATTTTGTTCATGTACTTATACAAGTTTTCTTAAAAAGTGATAAGATCCACGATCATTTGTTGCACTATAGGAGGAGAATGAATACGTGTAGAAGCATATAAGTGCACTTCATTATACGGTTTGCAACGCGTGTGTGTGTGTCGTTTGGAGCCACGGAGAATTCAAATTTTCTATCTTATATAATATTTTATTTTTATTATATAATTTTTTTAAAAATAACACGTGTTTTTAGAATTAAAATAATTAGAATGAAAATATAAAAATATGTGATATTATTTAAAATAGAAGATTTAAACTCAGCCATAAATGTACATGAAGTTACAGAAAATGCACATAGATATGTTCGGATGTAGGCTTAGCATTGATGAAAAGATGCACATTATGCAAACATATGAGATGCAACTTTGGACGATTGTGCTGATCGAGATTGTAGCCTGAGAGTACACCGGAGTTTTTCTCCGAGAATTACGGAGATAATCGGAGTCGGAAAACGTGTCTTTGAAGCTTAGGGGGATAGGTATGGGGATGGGATTGATGAACGGAACTAATTGCAGTTTTGGAGCTGTCCAAGTTGGGGGAGAGATTTCGTACATATTTTTCCTTAGCTTTTTTCCAGGTAAAGGATGGGGATGTGCATTTGGGATCCATATGCTGACATGTGACAGTTCAACTGGACCCCGCCTTCAAACTGCAGATAAACCACATACTGTTTGATGTGTTCAAAATTCAACGTACTTAATTTGGTCCAGACAGGGCATTTGTTGTTTGTTTCAAGCGTGGATTTTTTTCTTTCTTAAACGAGAGTTTGGATTTCCTACGTCATTTCGTGTGTCCTTCTTTATTCCATCACTCACATACTGGAGGAACTCACTGGTATATGAGTGATGGCATAGAGAATGTATATTATTTAGCTCCTCAAACGATGTATCATTATTTAGAAATATAAATGATGCTGTTGTAAGATATGTAGTAGCTTATACTGTCTAGCAAAAACATAATTACTGCACTATTTCTTTCGTTCCGCACTATTTCTTTCGTTCCAAAATGAGTGAAATTTTGGGACAGACGGAGTAAATTTCGATCATTATTTAGAAAAACATGATGGGGTGGGATGCAATAAGTTTGAGATGAAATGAACCATGCCATGTGCCAAAAGCAACACAATCTTAATTCATCATTGTTGTCAAGAGTAGTTTGCTTTTTGACAAAATTCTGGAGTTTCACGCCTATGCCCATTCCCATCCTCTCACCCCTCCCAATCCCCAAAAAGAATAGCACTATGGTCTTGAAATGATATGACTACCAAGACCATATATACATACATTTATATATACATATGTTAAAAATGGTAGTCCTCCTTTGATACACAAAAGTGACCATTATTTTTCCCTGCACTTTTGATGCTGCTAAGAATCATAGCATGTGCAGAATCACAAATGCTCTTTCAAGACACCAGAAGCAAGAAGTCACCACAGTGCATAAAAGACTCACTTCAGAAGTAAAAATACTGCTACTACTTCTATAGGTCTACCCCAGAATTAGACATGGTCTCCATGATAACCGTAAAAGAGGGATTACTCGACAAAATGCACAAGACTCGTTTTGGAAGTTATTCATGAACGAAATGGGAAACTCATTTTAGGGTGGAGGGAGTAATTAGCAGACGAACAAGATCCATCAGATTCCCCCGAGATTAAACCAGGAGAGCTTGATTATAAAAGATGGGTAGAGGCTAGAGCACAATGCTGTTTCAAATATGTATTTCATATCATTAGCGAAAGTAAAAGTGACTCTGCTCATAGTCTTACATACCCCAGGATATGGTTTCATTACTATACATGATCTTCACAACTATAGGGAAAATGTAAGTTATTTCATATACCCGGTGCTACGAGCAGGACTCATCTTCGTCTTCCTTTCACCGTAAATACGGGTTGAAAGCATGCTCGGAAGGCAACACTGCATAGACTTCATTGACTTCTCCCTCTCAGGCTTAAAATCTCCATTTGGAGTCCTTCCATCGCTCGTCACAGAGTTAGCTTCCGACACATATGGGGTTGCCACCTTTTCATTTGTCCCATTTTGGTTGCTCAATTTAGTTTGCTCCTCATCGTCATAGTTACCACGTAAGCTATCGTTGAAGAGGTCGGACAGTCTATTTTTTCTAGTATTTGGAGATGGCTCGGGTATTGAAACAGGAGTGGTTGGGTCAACCAAAAGGGCTCCATTAACTCTTGGGGTGCCAGTGGAGAAATTGTGATGCACTGGTGTACTACCCCGCGATGGGGTAAAATCTGCGAAGAAACAACAGAGGCGTGATTATCTAAAACATAAGTCTAATTAGTTACTAACATGACTTGTGTGCAATTAGAGCTTCAGCTGCCCATTACTGGATGAGACTTGACATTTGCCTTGCTAACTGACTATACTTAAGTTGATTATTTCACCATTCTGAGAAGTCCAGCTTCCCTTCACTGGTGTCTCATAAAATGGTCCTTTTGGAGAAACCAGGTACTACGGAGTATTATACTAGGGCTGCGAATGAACTGAGCCAACCAGAGGTTTGAATATTTGAGCGCGAAGATTACACGAACAAGGTATGATGAAACGAGCACAAGCTTTGTTTGAATCATATCTCGGGCTAAAATCATGTTCGAGCTTGACTTGAAACCAACATGAATTGAGCTGAGTTAAGAATCATATTTGCTGAGCCAAGCTCAAAGCAATGGAGTATATTAAACAGCCCAATTCCAAGTGTATCTAAACTCAAATTTTACTCTGAGTTGAGGAATGCGCAGAGCATACTCATTAAATAGCTCGTGCGCGTGAGTGCATGTATCGACCAGTAAACTGTGTCTAATTTAAGGTGTAGTAGATTTGGGAGTGTAATTTCCTTGCAACCAGTGACTGCAAAACAGGAACTTCTGTAACAGAGGCCATACTGTTTAAGATGAGTTAAAACTCTTTCCAATTAGACTCAGAAAACTGAAGAACTTTTAATGTATCTTACCCCCTTTAACACTCATGAAATCATCTTCACAGTCCGACTCTAACCATGCCTGGGAATCAAAGAAAGTTTCGTCTTTACTACCTGAAAAGGAAAAATTGGAACACAACAGTTTAATAGCATTTCCGAAGAGCATAAAATACAAAAAAACATTTCTAAAAATAACTAATACTGAGCTACTCCAGCAAACAAATTACTTTACTGCAATTTTCTTTCAAAGTCCTCTCTATTAAATGTAAAAATAAAACTATACAGATTACTGTACACAACCCCTAACGGGTGCCAGTGGTAGGCGTAAGGGTTCACAGAGAATGATGTCACAGGTTTGATACCTTCCGCCCCCCCTTGGGGCCAATAGGGGGAAGACAAGAAAAGCCAAACCAAATAATATAAGAATAACACACTGAACAGACTAGAGGTCACTAACGGACAAGGCTGACAAAAAAATTAGCTCTGATAAAAGAGGCATAGTGCAAAGCCGAAGCACGTTTTGCTGGAAAAGCATGTTTGAAGAAAACATTTACACAGCCCAACTCAACAAGGAAACACAGTGGTGGAGGCACTCGTCGGCCACGGCCAGTCCAGAATGCTGAATCCAATGACAAAGCCACCTTATAGCTAAAGGGTCAGCTGACCACATTTAGTTTATAAGTATGACTAATCACCACCTTATATTTAAGATAAGGATTTTAACATAAAAAAATACTATTGACAAGTCTTCTTTACTTCGGACCTCTTTTCTTTCAGGAAGAAAATTGAACTATAGCAAAATTTGAATCAAATTCAAATATTTAAGTATATCTTTGAATCAGCAGTCATATATTCCCCCAACCTCCAGAAAAATAGAAAACAGCAATGAAAAGAGACGAACAAATGTAAGCAAAAGAGTTTGTTACAATCAAGAAATTCAACCAGGCTGCCTGCCAGACTAAGTTATTGAGGGTTTCTAAAAGGAAACTACTGGCAAAAGAGAGAGAGTTAAATAGAAGTGACATAACTAGTCAAAGTTCGTCCAAGGAAGGTAAAATTGACTCAGTTAGCTCACAATCTGGTCTACACAGCAAAAGACAAATAAATGGTTCAATTTTCATGTGTGTATATCGTAAAATGTTATGTAGATGACTCCCATATTAAAAATCAACAAACCAATTACAAACAAAAAGTAAATAGTGAAAAGGCACCTAAAAATATTGTCAGTCAGGGATTCAATTATGGTGACTCTGAACTATCCAAAGCTACTCAGGGATCTTTCAAAGAAAATTAGAAACAAATTCAAACGCTCATATCCACAAATGTTATACAAACTTTACTGGAGAGTTTACTCAACTACTCCCTCCGTCCCAAAGTTTCATTGTACATTTTACGGATATTAAGGAAATAGCTTAACATGCCTGTATTATTAACAATTTACGCTAAAATTTTACCATTCTTAGAATTGAGACTTATATCTTGAGACAGACAAAAGAGGAAAGTGAGACTACTTTTTTTTTGGGAAGGAAGAGTATTTCATAATAAACAACTCAAACAGCTTGCAGGTTTTTCCCACTTCTTCATTTATATCCCCATTAACTACTCAAATGACAAACATGATAGGCGATAACACAGGAGAACATCCAAAGTTTAAAACCAATCATCACATACCCTGAAATTATTTTTCAGAAATACACTGATATTAAGCTCTATACAAGGGTATTTATTAAGGTGAAAAAAAGTGTCTGCTGATAACTTCCTGATTTACAACACCCAAAACACATAAGATCAGAAATACTCCCTGAAATAAGGTTTACTGGGATAAAGGGAAAACAAGGAGAATGTTCACGAAATTCAACAACACAAGAGAATAGAAAAACAATCTTTAATTGGTGGTCTCACATTTCCTGATAAGAGAATATGATCCACAAAATGTGGCATATAACATTACAGAAATATTAAGTGACCTGGATCGTCACTATTTCCAACAGCATGTAGCATAAAACATATTCTGTACTAGATATAGGAAAATTGTTGCAATGGAAACTAGTCTGAAAACCTTATGCTTGACTACTGAAAAAAAGGAAAATACAGTAACAGCTGAAAAACCTGGCCCGGGTAAGAAAACTGCAGGTAATTAAGGAAGAGCAAAAAACAAATCAGGTTGTCTGCACTCACCATCTTTACAGACCAGGTGTTTGAGCCTATAAATCAACATGGTTTTCAAAATTATTCCAATAAAATCCCTTGAGTTATATGTGGGGTGAGTCCATACATACACATACATTTATTTCATTTGGACAGACCTACAAGAAAGTTATCTTCAATGATTAAAAATAATATCATGGCACAATACAAGTTAGTTCCTGGGTCATCTTTATTAATGGTCCCTCCCATTATAAAATTTACAAGCTGCTACTACGTCATACTTTGAAGTAGTTTGCTCGTCAATTTTTCGTTAACGAATGGGAATAATTTCTTGAATTAGAATGGAAGAAATGACAAAGATACTAAATAATTAATTTTAAATGTTGCATACTGGACCCTAGAAGGTAAAAAGGGGGGGGGGGGGGGATTGGGGAAAAC
>JAOWAN010052186.1:0-13455 GCA_028566635.1 Lobelia cardinalis
AGAGAGAGAGAGAGAGAGAGAGAGAGAGAGAGAGAGAGAGAGAGAGAGAGAGAGAGAGAGAGAGAGAGAGTTGTCTGCCTTGCGTGTTTGTAGGAGGAGAGGGAGAATGGGCAGCGACGTCGCAATCGATCTGTGTTTTGCGGATGCTAAGGGCAGAGCGTCAGTCTCAAACCAATTCTATTCCGATCTCAAGACTGTCGATTTGCCTTGCGGGAATGAGATATTAGGTTATGAAAGTTTCAATTTAACAAATTATCCCCGATCTATGTTTACTTTTTTAACATTTAAGCCCTTAAAGTTTTTAACATCACAGTTTTATCTCATTATCTTTATAATATTATTTATTTAGCCTTGTTGCTTTTATTTTTTCTTTTTTTCACACTTTTTTTCCCGTTCGTTTTCCATTCTTTGATTTTTCTTCTTTTGTAATAATTATTCAAGTTACATTTATGCATAATGTTACAATTTATATCTATATATTTTTTTATAAAAACCTATAATTTTAATATAATTGAGCATATTAGAATATATTTATATTTTAAAACATTTTTAGGCTTCGTCACTCGGACGTGCGCCCGATGTGCGCCTAGGCCCCAGGCACACCTTTTGCACGTTTAGGACTCGAACTGAAATATTTTCTTGGTGCGCCTTATGCCTTTAATAACTATGACAACAAGTCAATTAAGGCATTTTCCTTGTTCACTCCACCTTTACCCAAAATTTGCACTCATGCACGCTGTAACCATAATCCATAAATTACGTAGCTCAACCCTCATCTCTGAGTCCACTGTCAGAACCACTGGCTCACTCCTTGTGCAACCAAATATCCAGATCTGTGGAGATTTAAGGAAGATTGAGATGCAGTAGAGTCCAAGTGGTGAAGGGGATGCCTTGGTCTGGCATTGGGATTTTGTTTGTGAAAGTCTATATCCTGATGGAGTTAATGATTCCAGACAAGGTGAATGAAGATGAGCGGGGCTTGTTACTCATTGTCGCTGCCCCGGGGGGGGGGGGGGGTGTTAAGCGTACAGCATGATCAATTGGCTTCCTTGAAACAACTACTCCCTAACGAGTGTCACAATTTCTTCTTCATCAAGAACAAATTGAGACTCATTACGGAACGGAGGTAGTAATACTTTTAAGTACAACGACCATACTGAACTCTATGATTACAATATCCTGTCCAAAGAAGTAAACACCGGCTAATCCTATCTACGGAAATGTTAAACTTTTGAGTACAAGGACTACTGTAACTTTTTTTTCAAGTCTGGTGGCATAGTTGAGTATATACTGAAAGTGCTATAACCAACATAAGTAATAAGCCTTAGTTAGATTGTTATGTCGTTTGTGTGTTACTTATGCTTCTAATATAATGGATATAGATTGTGGGTAAGTGTTGGATTAGTTCCTGAAATGATAAAATGAATGTTAAAGTAGTACAACCTCTTTTCCATTGCTAAGACAGTGATGTAGTACTGCTGCTGTTCTTGCATTGTAGGTGTTTCCGAAGATAAAAGATTCTATTCAGGTATTTATATTTTTTTGAGTCATGATATATGCCATACTTTGCCTCGCAGTCCCATCTAGTTGCTATGCTTGTACAATGGTTATTAACACTGTATTTTATTCAGGGTGGGATAATGATCTTTATTAGTTCTTACTTCGAGTTTGTTCGAGTTAGGAATTTCTTGAAGTCACAGGATGCATCCTTCTGTCTGTTTGGAGAGTGAGAACTTGTCCTTTCCCGTGTCATTTTTTAGTTTGTATTTGATATGTCATGTTCTCTTTGATAATATCTCATCTCATTATAAAGTTCACCAGATAAAAGCGCTCTCATAAATGCATCAAACGTTATGGTTTGTTGTTTACACTGCCATTAATACCTTCTTTTTTATTTATTTTTTGCACGCGAAGGAATAAATAATTAGCACGGCTATGGGCATAATAGTAAAAACATGAAGAAGAAAAAAATGTTGTTTAGCGTTTCTTGAAATTTGAAGTGACCGGAAAGTTTGATGCAAAAGGAAGTTGACTAAATGTAAATGAGGGAGTAATAATCAATGATACGACGTAAGTTGTATGGCTGTATTATGTATCAAGAGATCATTATGATTCTCCGAATCTCCAGGTACACAAAACATAGTGATATATCTCGTGCACGAGGATGGTTCTTTCAAGGAAGTCGAAAGATCATGTTGTACACTGAGAGAGCTCATTTCTATCACAGATACAAGGTATTTGGGTTTTGCTTATTTACTCTTCATCTATTATTACTTCTTTAAAAAATGGTTTATTTTTATCTCATATATGTAACTCAAGAGATGATATGCATCTGTCATTGTACGCAGATTCGTGGTATTCAGAATTTAATCATGTACTCTCTTCCGGAAAGGAAAGAGTTTTACCCGGAGGTATGGTTGTGCAAATTGATTTTCCTTTTTTCCTTTGTCCTATTGCAGCAAACCACAATGTCTTATTCCATGCTGTTTAAAACCTTCAGGTGGTTAATATGATTGAAGGGTCCCATGGCATGACATGCACAGTGCTCTTTTCTCGCTTTGATCAGTTACGGGTAAGCTAAATATCATGCCTTGTTTCATCTAAGTTAATTAAAGGTTAATAATCATGTATTAGGGTAGTCGGGCTTTTACCGTGTACAAATTCTATATAATACTAATATTTTTTTCTCGTTTGCATCCCTTTTTCTCTTTTTCCCCTTACTTTTTCGCATTTAGCTGGAGAGGATTGTTGGTACCGCCCCAGCAAAAAGGATGGTTACCTCAGATAAGGGTGTTTTCACTTTCTGTTAGAAAAAGGTCTCCTGGCTCTCAAAAATGTCACAAGCTGCGGCTAAAATGCGACCTTGAAAAGGGTGAAAATAATGGGTGCAAACCTACTCATGACGCCATCCTTTTACTGTCAAGAATCTTTATTCCTCTCGAGTGGAATCACAGTACATGAAGCTTCTGACAGGGTATTCAATTTTTGGTTCGATGAGATTTATTTATGTAATCCAAGGGTGTTCATGCTTGTGGGGACACGCTGCAATGCCAAAGTTGATACTGGTAATTATTTTCACTCGAAGCTTCAGTATTCTTAATTCGATTGGATTTTCCCATTGGCGTCCTTATGCTATACCTACCCAAATTATGGACTAAAGCTTAGTCTAGATGACCATTACAAATAGTTTGAATGAATTGTGATTTTGTTTGTAACCATTATAGGGGAAGGCATTGGTGTTGGGGAATAAGGGCAATTTGAAATATTTTCTTTGGTGTTTGAACTGAGACATTAAATCAATGTGTTTGATTGTTTTTTCTTATTCACGATTGCAATAATTCAAATTTGGTTGTAGGAATTGCAATGATTCCATGGAATTTATTTATTGTGGTATTGTTATGAATCCCTGAATTGTTTATGGGCTCTGGCCTCTTCGTTATGATTTTTTTTTTGGGGGGGTTTAGGTGCTCCAAGCAATTTGTCTTCTTCTGACACAGTTCACCTGCCAGCTCCCACTCTCAAATATTTAATGGGGGAGGAATTATTCTCCTTTTATCATATAATCCACGCTACTTAGTATACCAGGAAATTCCCGTTCCTTGGCTTTTCGAAGTAGTCTAACCGTGTCGTCGTTTGGTCGACGAAAATACCCGTCTCCATATATCAAGTTAAAAGGACTACAAAATTTCTCAAGTGCCAACAAAGAAGTTGCATCTGTTATTTTGAGATAGTCATCATTGGCATCAACAAGGTATCTGTATGCAAGCATACAAAGTTCTTGACAAAGTTGTCCGAGTTTTTGCGAGGCATCCATCTTTTGCTTGAAGCAGTCGTCAAAATGATCAGTATCTCCCATGATTCGTGGAAATAATTCAAGCCTCATACGAAGATTTTTTTGAAATTAAGGAGAATACAAGGGGTGGTCAACAAAGAATAAATTCATAAGCAAATTATGTCCATCTACCTGATCTCTTCTTATTGTATTTTGATATGAAGAAGTTCCTCTGTGAGTTATTTGACAACTTTCCCACCAAAGAATAATATTGCGAGTACATATTCGCTATCATTGCATAAGAGTCGTCATCATCATCAGATGAAGAGTTATTAGATCATTGGTGTGCCATTGTAGAACTCAGAAAAAAGTAATAGTGAGAAAGTTTGATGTTTGTGGATGGTTTAGTATTTGATATAGTGGTATGATTGAGATATGAATGAAATTTTTGTGGACTACATCTAATTGCTGAGAATTGTGATATGGATAATAATTTGATATAAATTTATGGATAAAAGTTTAGTGGATGAAATTTGATTGAACCCTTTTTTACTTAGCGATGATTAGTCTCCACTTACGGATGTCCCAACACCAAATGGATGAGTTTAAAAGGGCTTGCCTCTATTTACTGTTACACAATATACTTAGAAATTGACTCGTTGAATTAACAACTTAGGCAGCAATACTTAGTACAACTGTTTGACGTGCTTGCTATTATCAAGCAGTTTTGATTAACTCTTAGAAAAGTTTGCAGCGGAAGGGTGTGTAGAGTTAACCCAATAAAAAGATTGAAATTCCAATTGAGTAAAATGCAAGACATAAAAAACACAATGTAAAGCACTTAGTTTGAATAATAGAGATTAAGAGTAGATTAAAAGAAATAGACAATGACAGATAAATACACACACAAGGATTTTTCAAGTTTTTCTCAATAAACACCGGTATATCCATCCCCTGTTGTTCCTCTTGAACACGTAAGGCTCTTTTATTAAAGTTGGGGGGAATTCTCGCTGCTAAGCGTTAATCGGAACGACACGTACGTTAGTTGTGGCCTAACCTTACTCAAGCAATTTCGTGGAACACACATGCTCAATTACAATAGGGCATTCTTGCAGCTAAGCACTAAGCAGAGCAAAATGGCACATATGCTGGTTCTAGCCTAGCCTTACTCAAGCAATCCTGGGAGCACTCCTGGCTTAATTACAATAGGGAAATCTCGCAGCTAAGCACCAAGCGAAACGACACGTATGCTGGTAATGGTCCATACTCTAGCAATTTCAGGGAATTCTCGCAACTAAGCACTAAGCGGGATGACACGTATATTGGTTCTAGCCTAACCTTACTCAAGCAATTATGGGGAGCACTCCTGACTCAGTTACAATAGGGAATTCTCGCAGCTAAGCAATAAGCATAACGACACGTATGTTGGTTCTGGCCTAATCTTACTCAAGCAATTCCATAGAATTCTCGCAGCTACGCACTAATTAAGCGGAACGACACATATGTTGGTTCTGGCCTAGCCTTACTCAAGTAATTTGAAGCTAAACAGCTTCTTGGAAACCGCAATTTCCACTCCTACGCTAGCTCTTCTAACTAGGGTTCCCACACTGGCTCTTCCAATTGGGGTACACAACAAAAAGATAAATGAAAAATACACTTGAAAGTGTTTGCAAGGGGTTGCTTCCTAGAGTGCTTCTAAAACTAAGCTAATTAGAAGTCGTATATGTAAATACAAGCTTAAAACAGGAATGATACAAGGAAAAATTATAATTTCAAGTCTTTTGATGTAAGAGTGTTTAAAGCTTGTGGGTTAGGACGTTGGTTTTGCAGAATTATATGATGGACTTGAGGCTTGAATTCTGCAGTCCTTCACTCTTGAGTTGAATCGTTGAAGCTCTTCTTCAATCTTCGATTAGCTAGCGTTGTCAAGCCTATCTTTCAATACCAATT
The DNA here is from genome assembly GCA_028566635.1 of Lobelia cardinalis. Lineage (NCBI taxonomy): Eukaryota > Viridiplantae > Streptophyta > Magnoliopsida > Asterales > Campanulaceae > Lobelia > Lobelia cardinalis. The sequence continues at coordinate 5,723 of JAOWAN010052186.1, forward strand.
GGGTTGGTATTTATAGTTTTCGAGAGCTAGCCTATGAAGTTAAAAACACCCTTTTTTTTATTTGACTCTAACACCTACACCTTATCTTTGATTGATTTAAGTGGGTTTGGCAGCTCAGCCTTATCTTTGAGTGAATCTATGTGGCGCCTGATTGTCTTGTCCTTTGACCAATCCACTGCTTCCACTTTGTTCTACTGTTGATGGGTCACTAGTCGTTGAGCAACTATTGGTTGCCGATTCGAATTCTGGATCTTTGTTCCTGATCATGTACTCGACTCTGGTGATTAGCTTAGCTGTTGAGGCTGTATAGTTGGCTTCTTGATTGAAAATCTTGAATCGTTCAACTACTGTCTTGAATGCAGTTGTGTTATTGTCCCAATTGTTATTCTTGAATGTTCTTAACTGCTGGTGGTTGACTTAGTTGTTTGAGGCTTAAGAATTGGCTTTTTGATTTAAAGCTTTGAATTCTTCAATCGGTATCTTGTTATGCAAATATCTTACTGTAGTAGACTTTGATTGATGTCTCATACTATTTAGGGGTTTATCTAAAACCAATTGATAGGATTTACAGTGATAATCTTGTATTTAATCTTGTTGTTCTAGGTTGACGGTTGAAGCTCTGGAGTTGGCTTCTTGATTTGAAATATCAAGAACACTCTATCTCCTCTTATATGCGGACGCCTACTATCATAGACTTTATGTTCAAAGGTTATGTAAATATTGACAATCTTGCATTACGCACCTTGTGAAGACACTTAGTTGTAGATGCATACCGATGAACTTTCTTGAATGAACACCTAGCTAACTTGAACCATGTTGCTAACTGATGTCTTGGATACACTAAGGTTAACAAGGACTGTGAATTGTTGGTAGTCTTGATGTCTTTACTTTTGTTGATGAAGGCTTGCAAAGGGTTGGCGGTTGGACAATCTTGAGATACAAATGTAACACCTTATACATGAATTCTTTGACACTGTTATCCATTGTCTAACCAATATATTCTTTTCCACTGTCCTCTGTTGCTGTTCATATGTTTATTGTGTTGGAGATGTATCCATGTGTCTTCATGGTTTGATGGAGAGTCTTGAACGGAATTAGATTGGATCTTCTCCATCTGGGAACTGGCCTTCAGGTTGATGCACTTCTGGGCTTTTTGAACGGTGATTGGTGAACTGATTCTTCTTCATTTGGGAGGTCTTCTTTGTTCAGCTCCTTCTTCCTTTGTATGGCTCTGAGATACTCTTCTATCTTCTGTTGATTGGACTTGAAGTGAGGCATTTAGTCACTGAGTTTACTCTGCAGGCATTGTACTCAGTTGACTTGGTTGAATTAATTGTACAAGACAGTTATAGCCTTCTAGACTCTTTGTGCACAAGAATTGTGACTTCCATAATGAATCAATTTAGATACCACTTGCGATCTGATTTTTCAATCTATGCATTTGCCTTCTTGAATGCTACCTTAATCTCCTTGGTGATCTATTGATGTAGAGCGCAGTTGTTGTCTTCTTGAGGCTTGTAAGCTGCAGTTTGGTTGAATGTTTGTTCCTAGTTATTCAACCATGACTACAATTCTTCTTGAAGATATTTGATGTTGTACATTCCTCTTGTTGTTTAAGGTCCTCCTTGTCGATTTACTAGTATTGGGCAAATCTTTCTTCTTCAATGTAGTACATACACTGCCTTGGTTTAGCTGTTGGTCTTCACGAGCTAACCCAACTGCAAGTATTCAACGGAGGCCTTTATATATGAATGCATCCATTATGTGATGTAATCAGTTGCACTGTTTGCAAGTGGGTCTTCTTTCTTAATTACGCTAAAGGTAATTAAGTCGTCTTCATAGGCGTAGTGAATGGTTTATTCGACAAGTCCACTTTATATAATTAGTTGTTGGTCAAGGAATACCATTTTACTAAAGCCTTAACATGAAAGTGTTGATTTAGTGGACTCTTTTGATTAATTCTTAATTAATCTTAATAGGTTAGGAGGTAACTAATGGTTTGATTGTTGATTTTTTGTCAAAACATCGAACTCAGGAATGAGGTTCTAACAAAATTGATGAAGAAATCCGATTACGTGACCTAAATGGAATAGATTTTGACTTATTCATATATTTTTATAATTTTTTGATCAAAATATTCGTAAAAATAATAATAATAATACATAATATTTAATTATTATTTAAATTAAAAATATAAAAAGAACTTAATAATCATTTTGTTATATAAATAACTTATACAAACTAAATTTATACAACATAACCACTAAATTTGTCCAAATTTTACATAGTGAAAAGATTTCCTTTAGAGCTCCATATGAGACTCAAACGAAAGCGCTCTATTTATTAGAGCAGGAAGTTGCAAAAATGGAAAAAATTGGGAATTTTTTCTGAACTTGTCCTTAGTGATATTTTTCTCATTTTACAATTTCATTAAATAGAATCCTCTGTATATTAGAAAGTGACACTTAAAATATATATTAAATTGAAGACATCAGCCTAAACGTTCCCTAGTACATATTGTAAGATAATTCACAATTTATATATTTAATGACATAATTGAATATAAATAACATAGGATCTTAAACATGTATTTCACGTAATTGATCATAATCATGATTGGATCGAAAACTTACCTTGACGATCTATTGTGAAATCAATTAGGGAAGAAGAAGACTCCTTGAATTCTCCTCCAATTGAGCAGCAGGAACTCCAAGGATTTGTTTCTCTCTTTTCCCTCGTTTATGTGTTTTCTATTATATGTAGAGGCTAATGGAGCTTTACATCTATTTATAGAGCAGAGAGAGGACAAATCCTAGCTGTGTAAATTATCGTTAATGCCCTTTTCATCAAAGAGGTTTATTTGTAGGGTGACGTGTCTAATTAATCGAGACGTCCTATTCCTATTAGGAATCTAATTCTATTTTTCAATTTCGTCACGTGTCACACATGTGAGACATAAAACTTTTACATTCTCCCACTTGACGAACATGTGAGACACAAAGTTTACAATTCTCCCACTTGTCACAAGTGATAAAAATAGAAAAATAGACATAAGGCACACATTATATTAAATTTGTGAATATTTTCAAAATTGGTTATCATAATTTCATATTAAATAGATTACTAATGTGAGTCATTGCAGTCGTACATCATTAAACGACATATTTCCTTCCATGTATTACAACATCAATAATCAACCTAATACAATCTATAAGTAACACATAAAAGATTCACATAATTATTTTTGCTTCAATAATTTAAACATAATATGCATATGAACGATAATTTGAAGCAGAAAAATCAAAAACAACGTTTATTGAACTCAACATATCCATTAACATAAGTTTTTGCATAATATGGAAACACATTGATTAGACGTTTTCACATTCAAGACTCAATCCGTTAACATGTTTCATAAATGTCTTAGGTGGTAATGTTTTCGTAAATACATCAGTGATCATAAGCTGGATACTTATGTATACTATGGAAATACTTTGTTTCCGAACTTCGTCATTTATGACAATATACTTTAATTCTATATATTTAGTTCATTTCAATACTTGTCGTTTGAAAATATTATGTGAGCTTGTAATCTCTTGTTCTCTTTAAGTATCTCATTGTCAGTTTTGCAATTCTCCAATGTTCAATACTGGGATTACTTTGGTAGCACCATAACATTCTAACTGCAAAACTGATATATGATCTTGTACAGACATGTTCGTAAATCAAACTCCCCACGATAAATGCATAAGGAATATTTTTTATTTCTTTATGTTCCAAGTCAGTGTTTGAACATTGATCCAAAAATAATTTATCTACTTTATGAATTGGAACAACACTTGAAGAACAAATATTCATTCTAAATCTCTCTAAAATTTGATTTATGTAACATTTCAGAGACAATTCTAACAGTCCACGTGATCAATCATGGAATATTTCTATTCCTACCATGTAAGGTGCCTCACACATATGTTTCTCAAAATTTTAAGAGAGTTAATCCTTGGTCATACATTTACCCAAGATTACTACTTGCGAGCAATATATACATCACATGAACATACATTATCAAAAATATGAACTTTCTCCCTTTAATTTTTGGGTATATACACCGATCAACGGTATTTTTCTTAAATTCAAAAGGCGATAATGGTATTGTACAACATAAAATATCGTTTCTAGGAAGCTTACTTTAGTTCATGAATTGATTTCTTAAGTTTGCAGACTAAATTTCAAATTACCATTCAAAAAACAGTTTTCACATCCATTTAATGCAGTTCGAAGTCATAATGAACTACGAGTGTCATAATAATTATGAGGGATACCTTCTTTATCATAAGAGAGAAGGTTTCTTCATAATCAACATCATTTTTCTGAGTAAAATCTTTGGCAACAAGTCTAGCGTTAAAACGTTTGATATTTCTATTCATGTCGAGTTTGATCTTGAAGATCCACTTACACCAAACTCTTTTGTGTCCTTCAGGCAATCCAACGAATTCCCAAACTTGATATTTATCTAAAAAAATTGTTCTTTATTCATGACATCAATCCATTTATCAGAATAATTACTCTTAATGGATTGTAAATATGAAATCGAATCATTACATTTTCCTATATCAAATCAGATTCTTGAAGATACACTACATAGTCATCAGAAGTAGCCGATTTTCGTTCTCATTGAGAACTTCTTGATAACACTTTTGGTTATGGTTCCACTACATTTTCATCAATGATTGTGACATCATCATTAAGTGATTGGTCATTTCAATGTTCAATGTTATTAGGCGGTTAAATAACATCGAACATTACTAACTTGAGAAATTGAGGAAGAGGAAATGCTACATTTATTTCTTCTAAGATCACATTACGAAAGTTAGAACTCCCACTGATATCACAATTTTCAAAGAATATGACATTATAGATTTTAATAATTTTCATGTTTTTATATATAATTGAAAAAATTGTCAGATAATTGACTTATTTCAGTGATACGACCATAATATTTACCACTTTTATCAGATCAAATAATTTTCACATTTTTATTTAATTGCCTTTCAATCTCAGCCACAAAACATTTCAATAGTTATGTTGACTGATTTTTTTTTATGCAATAAATATAACTGTAACGTGAAAAACCATCGATAAATGTGATAAAATATTTTTCACAACTGAAAATTGAAACATCAGAAGGTCCGCAAATATCTGTAAGTATTATTCAAGGAGTTCAGTACTTCTTATGGTAATGTTCTTATTGCGTTTGATTTGTTTACATTTAATTAATACAATTAACACATATAATAAAGTTTGAAAAGTCTTAAGTTTGGGAGAACATTATTTTTTACTAGTCTTTTCATTCTTTCACTGTAAACATGACACAGTCTTTCATGCCAAAAGAATGAAAAATTATTAAAATGCTTAGTTTCAACATTATTTTGCAGGACCATAGTTGCTTCAAAGTTGTTTAGATTTAAATGATATAACCCATCAACAATAATACTAGAAGCAATAACAGTAAAATTTTTAAATAATGAAAAACAGTTATTCCCAAATTCAAAACAAAATTCAAACTAATCTAGTTTTGAAATAAAATCAAAATTTTAGAAATTGTTGGAATATAAAGAGTGTGATACAAATTTAAATGAAAATTATTATCCGAAAAATAATCGGTAGGTCCCAATAACTTTAACTGGAGTCTTGTTTCTATTTTTTTAAGTTGATATTTTCATTTGGACTTATAGTTAGGGTCATAAGAAATTCATGTAAAAATTTTGAAACATAAATGTTTGCAACAGAATCAATCCACCAAGTATTAGGTGAAACAATAATCACATTCGATTCGAAAAAAAACTTGTGGATTCACCCTTCTTTTCGAATCATTTACGACGTTTGTCGCAATCCTTCAGAAAGTGTCCGTATTTTTCACAGAATCGGCATTTAACTTCATTGCCTTTGTTCTTAAAGCAGTGTTTAGATTCTTCATTTATTTTGGGTTGTGCATAAATCTTGCTTTTTTTTAGACAAATTTCTAAATTTCTTTGATGCTCCTTGAGCTGTAATATGAACATGAGATGAACTCGCTTCATGCTCATTCAACCTAGCCTCCTCTTGTGTCAACATATTCTCAAATTAGCAGACCACTTGTCCTTAATAGTTTTGTAATGAATTTGAAATGCCTCATACTGAGGAGGTAAGAAAGTGAGAATAAACTGGACAAGTAAAGCATCATCCACCGGTAATCTCAGTTTCTCTAACTTTGCAGCAATTTCATTCATGTCCATCACATGTTCATACATGGTTCAAGAATAATGATATAAAGGAATATAATATACTTCCTATATTAAATTGCTTTCGAAAATAATGATTTGACGAATTCATGAGTGGAATATAATATACTTTCGTATATTAAATTGCTTTCGAAAATACAATTCAAGCTTGCAAGTGACAGCCTGCCATTAGTTTGACCGAAACATGCTCGAGGTTGACTAGGTACAAGAACTCAATCAGGTTATGATAGTAAGCAAATAAGGGATATCTTCAAACCCAATTGGTACAATTAAAAATGGGCTTTGATTATTAAACATTAAATAAATTTTTGTTGGGAGACTCACTCGTCAATGCTAGGTGTGCAATTTGGATCGAATTGAATTAGTAAGGACATGGTCCTTAATACCAGTGAGCAACAAAAAAAAAAAGAGCTTTGATTATTAAACATTAAATAAATTCCACCAATCACCATAAATCCATCTCCATTAACTTAACAGTGATCGTAAAGCATTCATTAGTTATAAATATATGCAATCATTATAATCGACACATGATATATACCTAGCCGCCGTCGAAGAGAAATTTAGTGAAATTAAAAGTATGGTATAGTTCTTTCTATCAACAACCTTGAATCGGCATAAATTCGAGAACAACATAATTTAATGATTTGAACACACATAATTTCAAATTGAAACATTATCATAATGGAAAATTATGGTTTTCAGTTATATGTACATGAGTTCTAAATCATTAGCTCGAATATCAATTGTAAGATAATTCACAATTTATATATTTAAAAACATAATTGAATATAAATAATATAGGATCTTGAACAACATGTATTGCACGCAATTAACCATAATCATGATTGAATCGAAAACTTACCTTGACGATCCATAGCGGAATCGATTAGGGAAGAAGAAAATACTCGTTTATGTATTTTCTATTACATGTAGTGGCTAATGGGACCTTACATCTATTTATAGGGCATATCCTAGCGATGTAAATTACCGTTAATGCCCTTTCTATTAAAAAGACTTATCTATAGAGTGACATGTCTAATTAACCGAGACGTCTATTCTTATTAGAAATCTAATTTTATTTTTCAATTCGATCACGCGTGAAACATAAAACTTTTACAGATATTGCTATGTCATGAACGTGGGGGTTGTGATATTGTACCTAAAAGGGATGTCAGGTAATGTTCGATTGATTCATTCTTTTTGTTTCTTTTCAAACAATAACAATGTTGTATCATCCTTAGCAGATGATAATCCTTTCAATTATGAACTAGTGTTCTATTATTGTATTATTTGTTATAATTATAAGATTTAAAACTTTCAATTATTATTTGATTTATAACTTTTTTTAATTATTTTTCTTAATGTTTCATTTATGGCCATTTATTTGATTTTATTGGCTTTTATTTTGATTTAATTATTGGTTAATACTTTGACCATTTTTGGAGTAAC
>JAOWAN010052271.1:0-13437 GCA_028566635.1 Lobelia cardinalis
ATTCATGAATTTGGAGTAATTAAGTTATTCTTGTGAATGTATTTTGGCGAAAAATATAAGGAGTGCCTAGGCACTCCATATAAGAATTGGTATTTTGGTAGTACTATGCATGTATAAGGAAGATGAAAATCTCCTTAAAGTCCTATGAATTGCTGTGTACTTGAGCCGTATTAAATTAAGAAAATTAATAAAGTGAGTGTTCTGATCTTTATTTTGTGAGTTTTCATTATTTTACAAAATACAGACATATAACAAACATACAACAAAAATGTATTTAAGATACAACGTTCGTACGGTTTGTACGAAAAAGTGGTTTGTAGCGGAATAAGCCCCCATATATATATATATATATATATATATATATATATATATAGGTAGTGGTTTAAATACATCATACATTCATACAATCATGCGAATCAGTTATATCATAGTGCATTTTTATTGTATCTTCATTAATGTTCCCACCACTGCGTAAATTTGTAACAAGTTTTACCTGTGAAATCAAAACATTTTTTTCTGTTTTGCTGCTCCCTCAAGTTGCTTCGCCGCTGATCTCTTCATCCGGAATTGAACCGTGACTTTTGATACCAATTTGTTCAGCGATGAACAAATTTCATTAAAAAGTAATTATCCCTTTTTTTTTTTTATAAACTCCAAATTTCATTAAAAAAAATACTAATTTTATTCAACCAAGGAATTAGGATCAACGCAATTCAAGCCATATTAACATGTCTTGATCATATTTTCTTTTTTCCCCGCAATTTAAAACGTAACACCATGATTCTGGGAAGCGCTCTTGTTGCAAATTAACATCCATCATTCATCCAATCGATGATTGATTACCATTTGAACCGAGTCATATGGACAGTGAAATTAATTGTAGATGCTTTTTGTTTAAACTTATCGAATTCTATAATGAATTCCTACAGCTGCATTATTGTTCGTAAAGAGAAAGTGGGCAATGCTTTCTATCTTATTGGATCAATGTGCTAAATTACGTTATCAAGTGGGTTTATCCACAGCCAACCATGCACCGGCTGCTATATGTAAACCTCATCTGTACGGACTTTTGGAACCGTATCAATTCCATATCTTCATCAAAATGGAGGAATGTATACAGTTCCGAGGGCAATTTATATAGAGCTCCTAAAAACTTCTAGTAAGGAGCTTTCATCGACGCAAGTGAGATATACACATTCATTGAACAAGTGAGGGGACAAATTCCATAAATTACGAAATTAGTTATAACTTATTCCGTTATTTTAGGAATCGGTTGTAACTCATTGTTCATTTTTATTATGATAAATGTTTATTTTTTATAACTAAATTTTCATTTATAATGTTCTTACTGTTACAATCGGTTGTTTTATGATATTGTTCATTTAGTTCAACGGTATATATGTTCATTTTACATAATTATATTATTCATTTAATTCAACGTTTATAGTGATCATTTAATTCAACGAAATATTTACTTTAACAATATTCATTTTTCGACGGTGAATATTCATTTTATGTTAAAAAATGGGAAAGTAAATCCACTTGCGGATGTTCCTTGCTAGAAGCACATGGGAGCTCTATATACCATCTGAGTCCCGAGCAGTGGCATGAGATCTGTATCAATTCCACTTTACTTTTTTCGGGTAGATTGCCGTCGGCCGCTGCCGTCTATGTACTCGCCGTAGATCCACTTTACTGTTAGGTGGTGCTATTTATCGTGTCAAAATTTTTTATCATCGCCCCCAATTTCGACAAAATTATCTTATTCTTTAAATTTTTTACTCCGCCCATTATCATATAATCACTTTAATATTTTAATTTTAATATTTATACACTTAAAGTCTTAATCTTTATTATTTGACAGTTTTCTAATAATTTTCCTAATCTCCATTGAGGCATACTTTAATCACATTTTTCAATTCACCTTAAATTGGGTTTGACCAATTTAATAATTTATGATATTTACCATACTTTGGTGATGAAAAATGTTTAATGATCCCATTAAATAAATAGCTGCGATCCACTTAAATAATTGCTCAAAATTGGGATAAACCCAATTTTTCCAACATTAAGTACATTATCCAAACTGTTCGGGAATACTCCAGTAAAGCCTTGCACTTAACTCGAGCAAATTAATCAAGATGATAGACTATTCCATGGCCTAAGTAGTACTGTCCATCACGAACTGGTTTTCTGCCAGGCTTAACTATGAACAATAACGATTAGTTTTCTAATAGATCTTATGACATTTAAGGATTTAAGTTTAGAAATATTAAAATTAAAATATCGATTTGAATATATGATAATAAAACGAAAATAAAAAATAAAAAATAATAGTATGTAATAAGAATATTTTAGTAAAAAAATAGGAGGTGATAAAATTATTTAGAGACCATAAATAGCACCCCAATAACTGGTTCAACTTTTCCGGTTAGCCGATCATCGACAAATACTCGGCTCGGCCCATGGACTCGAGAACAAATTCCACCAACCAGTTTCCGGAGTGCGTTTCATAGAAGGACTACACTGTGCCCAAAAGTGCTTATTCCAAAACGAATATTCTCTAATTCCCGCCCCTCCCCCTTTTTCCTAAAACAGAACATTCCCCGGACACGACGTATCACGAGGGTATGTACTCTAATAACCGTTAGATTACTTACTAAAATGCTGATTATAATCAAACAAACGGCTGAGATTAACAAGAAAATGATAGTTTTAGATTCCAACCAGGGAAAAATGATTCCAAAGGCTAGGAGCAGTGATCCTTACAAAACTCCCGTTGCATGCGTAATATTCCATTAGCACAAAAAAATAAACCAACTGTAACGCTTCATGGTCGCGCAAATTCTCAAACTATATAAACCCTAATACCTCCCTCCCTCCCTCCACATCTCATTACCATAAACCCTTTGTTTCCTCTCCCCCCCCCCCCCCCCAGTTTGAGAGAATTTATAAAATATTAATAAGCTAATACTCTGTATCAGTTTAAAAAGTAGTTAAATTCTTTAACAATTAAAGTTAGAGGGTTATATCATTATTGAAGTTAGAAAATTTTAAAGTTTAAATTTCAGAATTCACCTTTTGCTGTACATAGTGTTATTTATGTAATTTTTAGTGATGGAATTATATTTATTTAAAATGGAACAAATAAATGCCAGAATTAATTTGATATATACATATATTTAGTACTACCGAAATGAAGAGAATGTTTTTCTTTATTTAGTACTATGACCCCTCTATCTTCCATACCTGGCTATATTACTGATTCTTCTCCTCTATCAAGCCATCCATGGAAATAGATTGGTCAATCCATTTCTGCATTGTTTCCAACAATGGCTGTTCAACAAATCGAAAAAGTTCGACTTGGTTTGACTTGTGTTCAAGATGAGTCGCATTCGAACTTGACATTTAGTGTTCATTTAAAACTCAAATTCTTTGAGTTCCGCTCGCTTGTTGGACCAGTTCGATGGCCAGCAACACATTCGAACTCGGCTTGTTTATGTTCACGAACAACTCAAATTAGGGTCTCATTGGTCGTTTTAAACCCCATTTCGGAAACTTGTTCGAGGCTAGTAATGCTCAAAAACGTACTTTCCATTTGGTTTGACTTGTGTTCAAGATGAGTCAAATTCGAACTTGACAATTAGTGTTCACTTAAAACTCGAATTCTTCGGGTTCGGCTCGCTTGTTGGACCAGTTCGATGGCCAGCAATGCATTCGAACTCGGCTCGTTTACGTTCACGAACAACTCCAATTAGGGTCTCATTGGTCGTTTTAAACCCCATTTTGGAAACTTGTTCAAGGCTAGTAATGCTCAAAAACGTACTTTCCATTTCCATCTTTCCCCATTACATTCGCAGTGAAAAGTGTCAACTCCCACCAACAATTTCCCCACAATTCCACCCTCAAATTACCCTAGAAAATAAAAAACATACCTAAAAGCTCGAATAACCCGACTGATTGTGAACAACTTGTGAACCAATCACAAACATGTTCTAACTGAGTTTCAAGAGACCCAAATGTTTGATCTCAAGTTCGATAAAAGCTCGACTAGATAGGAAATGTTTAAACTCAAGTTCAAAACATCAACACCCATTCTTCGATCGAACTTGACTCATTTACAGCCCTTGTACTTGTGTTTACTGTTTTCATTGCATCCGAATTCTGTTAGAATGTCATTCAATTGACCATTCCCTTCCTATCATTCCCATTCCAACCCACCACACGCAATATTAGTCTATTCTCAACGCCTCGCTCCCGAAGGCTTCAACATGACAATATGTTGCTCGACAGTGAGTGGTATCCATAGGGTAAAGTAAATCGTAAACATTTACACGTACTCATGAATCTCATGAAATACATACTTAAAAACCATGGTCTTAAGATCACCTTCAATTTTACCTGCAAAGGTGCCCCAATTAGGGGGGCTAATGTTTAGGTTCCTATTCAAGGTTAGCTACTTAACTTAGTGTGAAGCATTTAAGCGTATAGAAGAAAGTATTTTATCCATCATGAAATCCAAGATTAGTGATACTCCAAAGACATCTCGACGTTCTCGTTCATATCCTCTAAAATTTACCAACCCACAGCATTAGATGGAAGTTAATAAACTGTATCCAAGCTAATACATTCAATCTTAGTCCTCAGCATTTTAATCAACGTGGACAATCTTCAAGAGATAGGACGAATAGCATTAGCCAATTTAGAACCCCAGCAATTACATTATTCTGAAGACAGAAAAAAAAAACATAAAGGATATGAAAGATAAATCATGATAAGGAAGTCGTACAAATTGCTAATAAAGATTACCTCATCTGGAGAAAAGAAAGCTACCGCATCGGGATCAATAGAACCAGCAGGATGCAATGATATTACAACTCGGAATACGGCAGGAAGCAACAACTCAATCACAGCTATCTGATCAGCAGCAACAGGAGCAACTGATCCTTGCCGTAGTTTACTCGAGCTATGGAAATTATGTTCTTTCAGTGACTCAACAGAAGTCTCACTGGACGAAGAGATAAGTGAAGATGCTCGTTTTAACCAATCCAACCGCTGATAAGTGAAAGTTTTAACATTTGGCACTTCTTTCTCTAATCGCAGTAGAACATCTAATACAGTCTTCAAGCCACTGAGCTCCTCTCGATAACTTGCATTGGAGGTCTGTGTACTAAAATGTCTCTTTGATACTGGTTCGGTTCCAGAACCATCATCGAGATGTGGAAAGAACCGTCGCTTCTGATCAGTAAATGCCTTTAGAGCCAATCTGAATATTAGTAACCAAGTACATCAAAAGATCAGAAACCTAAAATGAATAGAGCAAATCAGAAATTGTACGAACAATGCTCCCAGAATAAGAAAACTATTCCAATAGAAATTGGTTGAAAAGACCTATCATGGTAGTATATCGCAAACATAATGAAGGTCAAGTGAAAGAGCCATGTCTAAATCTTGAACTTCAAAATTGATTGTGTACTTAGTTTGTCAAAATGGAGGGAGAACATAAAGTTGCCGAAACATGGAAACTATCCACACACAGATACATTTATAACACATCTTCCACAAAAGAGAACTTCGTCAGCTACTCTGCCATTTTGGCACATCAATGGGTGAAACTATATTCAAATATATGCCATATTTCAGATGACAACTAAAGCTGGTAAGAAAATGATTCTTCTGCTTCCACCAAAGAGACAACTGAGAGTTCCAAAAGCGCCACGAACTAGACAAGAAAGAGCAAGTAAACAAAGTTTTAATTGCGAGCTGGACTTCTACAAATTTATTCTCACGGTTTTTCTGGCATCTGTTAGGTGGTTCAAGGAGTTTTCTTCTTCGTTTTCATATATATATATATATATATTTTTTTTTTGCCAGCTCTAGGAATTTCATCGATATGACTTCTCTAGGCAGAAGATGACCATTCCTCCCAGAATGAATTTGCATATAAGGAAGAGAAAACCACACAGGAGAAAATGGAAAAGAGCTCAAAAAGTATCTTAACTCAATATCTGAAGGCCCACCTGGTTCTGTCAACGGCGGATGCACCAGCCTGGCCTGCTAGCTGACGTTTCCATGCATATGCAACGACAGCACCATCTGGGCAAACTAAAGGCATGTGGAGACCCCAAGAATTACTCCTTGACCTAAGAGACTCATTAAGAACGCCAGAACCTTCCAGCTGCCTTCCTAACAAAACCAAAAAACATTTAGAACTTCACTTGCACTATAAAAGCAAATGATACAGTTGCAGATTATTCTATCAGTTAATCCAATCATGAGTATCATTGTTAAAATAAGAGCAGATGCCAGTTACCAGTATTTATAGATTGAACCTTTAAGCAGATGCTCTAAAATTTTCATCACAGAGCCAAGGAAGGACATGCCTAGCAATCCCAAGAGAGAACTTTTAATGATGCATCGCCTATGAATGGCTGATGCCCAAGGCCTTTTGGTCCGTTAATAAGTGTCCGTGGTAGATTAGGATTACTATTTAAGTTGTTTTCCTTTATGAGTTAGGAAGGCCTTATTCATACTCTCTCCATCTCAAAATGAGACTTTTTGTTCTTGATCAAGAAAAAAGTATCACTCATTTTGGGACGAAGGGAGTAATGAGTCGTTTTACTATTCCATAGCGTATTAGTTTAACTATAGTACGCTGTTGTTTTGCTATTCCGTATCGTACTAGTTTAATTAAGTCTAACCCCTAGTATTATTAGGAGAACAGTTTTAGCGTATAAATAGAAATATTTTCCTCAAACTTATTCAGAGTTGATATTAAAATTTGAGTTGAGCTTTTAGCCAATTATGTGTTTCTCCTTCTCTCTCATTTTCTCTTCTTCTATTTTCTGAAACTCTTCACGCTTCCACCATTAATTGGTATCAGCGCCTGTCCTCCTGTTCTTGTCACGTTCTTAGCTCTAGCTGCTTCTTTTCTATTTCTTACAAAACAATCACTTTTCTTTCTACCCCTGTGCTACATCCCCTCAGCCTTTTTTCCTGTGCAAATAACCCCTTTCCCTTCAGCCAACAGTTTGACCCAAATCTGCCCTAATCCTAGCCGCCGCCTGAAACCCTAAACCTAGCCCGCTGCCTGAAACCCTAAATCCTAGCCGCCGCCGCCGTCTTGAACCCAAACCCTAGCCACCGCTATCTAGAGCCCGAACCCTAGCCATGCACGACACGATCTGCTACAGCCTCGCCACTGCAGCAGCCTTAGCACCCTCACTCGAGATCAGACCAGGCAGTCTTGCCTTCTTGGTTCAAACCCAGCCCAGGTTGCCAATCCACCAGCTGATGGTCGTTCCTCCATTACAAACCCAACCCGAACCCTAGCCATCCACGACACGATCTGCTACAGCCTCGCCACTGCAGCAGCCTTAGCACCCTCACTCGAGATCTGACCCAGGCAGCCTTGCCTTCTTGGTTCAAACCCAGCCCAGGTTGCCAATCCACCAGCTGATGGTTGTACCTCCATTACAAACCCAACCCGAACCCTTCCACAGCAAATCCGACTCGGATTCACTCTAAAACTAATCCAACCCAGATCCATTGACACCAATCCGACCAAGATCCATTCTAAACCGATCCGACCCAAAACCATCATACACCAAGCCCGGCCCACTGTTTTTATTATTTTCAGATCTGTTTTAGCTTAAAAAAAATACCCTCTCTATTACCAGACTAAACATTCTCTGTGTCTTTTCTATATTTAACCAAGGTGAATGCTGCTGATGTCGACAAAAAGTTGAAAAAAATCATGGAAGAGCAACACGGGGTAAACAAAAGCGTGTCCAATGATTTAAGAACATTGAGAACTTCAGTCCATGATCTTACCTCAACTGTGAACAGGTTCATCACAGCCATGAAAGGCAAAGATCCAATCTTTGTTTTCCTTTTTTTTTTAATAAAAGAAGAAATATATTAGAATGAGTAGAATGTACAAAGAAGGAGGATAAGCTGGCCTCCGAAACATAAGGGAAAAGGAAAAACCTACAAAAAAAGAAATAGAAACAGTAGCCTACAAGGTCAACATGACTATGCCAAGCACAACTAGTGAATCAATGTGCCCATTCTCTACACATGTATGTCAAGGACACCAAATTAAAAGCCCCCAATATCAAGGCCCATAAAGATGCGCGAAGTTGAACCCTTCCCTTAAGTACAGAAAAGGATATGGCCTTTATACGGAAAATCCTCGCATTCCTCTCTAACCAGATACTCCACACAAAGTACCAAAAACAGCACACGTCCACAAACAAGCAGCATACTCATTTTTTCCCAAAACCTTTAAACCTTGTGCAAAGAAAATCTTCAACTGACAAGGGGCATATCCATCTCTCATTTGAAACAGCAAATAGCTCACACCATATGATTGTGTGCCTGATTACTTGCTAATCTTTGATTCCATGATTTCCTCCGTTGATTGATGATTTTCCCGGTTGTTTAGGAAGCTTCTTCGACATTTTGTTTTACTTAGTTAGATTGGCCATTTTTTGATTGGTTACATATTTTGATCATATTTTTTCTATTAATGAATAATAGTGGACAACGAGGCGCAGTTGGGTTGGTAAGACGCCTCACCTATCGTTCGAGTCACGCCGGGGGTAGGTGGGGAACCACTATTGATCCTCGCAAAGGGGGGGAAGGAAAAAAAAAAAAGAATAATAGTGTTGCTTGATTCACTACTTGCATTTAACTTATGTTGATGTTGTATATAATATTATATTTTTAGTAATTTTTAAGCATTTTTGCGCGCCCGCCTTGCGCCTAGGCCCCGAGCACACCTTTTGCGCCTTTAATAACTATGATCTAGTCATGCAAGTCATCCACTTGGTTGTTCTAGTAGCAAAAGGCAAAAGACAACGACAGGGCTAAGGGGGTGGGCACTTCAAGGATGGCTGGGAGGGCAAGTGCTTCTAGCGAACAACCACCAATCTTTCATCTTATTTATGAAGATGATAATGCTGCGAATGAAGAGGAAGAAGGATCTCCTATAAACTCCGCATATGAATAGATGAAGGTGAGATAGGGGGGGCTGGATTAGAGTCGAGTCAACATATTTTTTGTATTCCTCTAGCTTAACTTGCATTTCGACCCGGACGTTTTCGGGGTGCCGCTAATAACCAACGTATGGCAAGTGCTTTTGTTAGTGTTCTTGAATGACTATCTGTTTTCTTGTTAAAACTTCGACTTTAAATTTAATTCCATCTTTTGTGTTAAAATTTGTAACTTGGGATTTTTAAACCAATACAATCGTTGTTTTATGTGAAGTTGTGGTCTTAATTTCATGCATATTCAATTTGATTCATGTCCTGGTATTTGTCCTCGCTTAGTATAATTTTATCTATTTTTTAATTATTTCCCCATTTTCCCCACTTTGTATGTCTTTTCACCACCCCCTCGCCTTCCGTTTCCAAAATTGACCTACCACCCGCCCTCAAATGGAAAATAGCTCTCTACACTAATTCTGAGGGGAAATTGCAGCGCCCACCTCGGTGTTTTGGCCAAGTCTTAGCCCCTACCATTTAGGTTCGGCCAATTCTCAGCACCATCTATCTCCATTAAAAAGTAGTGGCTAAATTAAGGGTACTTTAGTATATCCCATGCAAATTAAATTAACTTAAAAAATTAAAATCTACAACCCCCTCCTCCTACTGGGCCAGTCGACTCGCTCCCACCAATCCCCTCCCCATCTCCTTCCAACTACCACCCATCTGCACCTCCCCTCTTAAATGTCGGCCTGTTAAGAAGATTGATTTACAATTTAAACCAGTATCCTAAGCATATTACAAGTCTACAATAGGTAACCCAAATTTCTCATTTTGGAATTTTGCAGTTGGTTCATTTAATGACAATTTTTCCTCCCCATTATCATTACCACTCCCCCCTAGTGAGTGGGTTGGTCATTAGAGAAGACGAAGGAGGCGGGATTGATGTTGGGAGTCTGGAACTTGCCGGGACAAGAGATGCAGTCGCTTCAATTGCATTTAAAAATGCAAATTAGAGTCTTCCGAAGGTATGAAGTAAATCTTGAACTTGCCAGCATTAACTCTCGAGTAAATAATCTTTGATAATGAGTGAATTGGTAGTGTTTCTGGTTGGAGGTCGGGGGTTGGGTAAAATTGAATAACAGAAAAAACCAGAATACCGAGAGGCAAACTGAACTAAAATAATTGTTCTCTCTAGAAGGAGAGGTGAAAATGGAGATGTACCATGTAAATTCCATTGTCGAAATTATCGAGATCGTAAGAGGATTGTTTGTGGAAGATTTTTCTAATTTGGATTTTCGACAGAGGCGAAATGGGGTTTGGCAGTTTCTGTCCTTGTCACGTGAGTGGTTTGGTCTTCAGAGATGGAGAAATGGGATTGGTCGTTGACTTGGTAGTCGAAGTCTTTCTCGCAATTGATGAATTAGTCGAGTAGAGACTAATTATCATATAACTGTCGAAAGTGAGTGACTGTTACAAAGAGCGAAAGAAAGGAGAATCGAAAAAAGAGGAGGTTATTTGGATATTCACAGCATAAATGAAGGATAAATGAGTAGCCTTGTTCTTTTAAGATAGTAAATCTGCCTTTTTGACTAAGACAGTACATCAAACAGTGGATTCTGAAACGGAGATTGACAAAAGGATGGTCACTTATGATTGGCTGAACAAAAAAGGTGGGCATTTATAATTGGCCAAACACCTTCTGAGTCGCTATAATTATTCCTTCAGTTTATCTTCCTTCTCGAGAGCTAATGGATCGCTTTAATATCTTTATATAAGACCGGGAATCACTCACTTCCTCAAGCACCAAAGATCTCTTATTTATGCCCAACCTCCGAATTCAGGGAGTAGGCATTGAAGGTTTTCCTTCAGTTTAGTTGACTTGATACAGAACCTATGGGAACCAAGGGCGTCCAAGAATAGGTGCAATCAGCAGAAACAAAAATGGAGTACTCTCATGCAAAACAATTTTCATATCTCTAATGTCATTGTTGACTCATAAACCTTGATTAAAAACTTCATATATGTTCGGATGTCTATTTCATACTTGGGTCAAATTAGCTGTTGCATCACTTAACAGAGATAGTACATAAAATGAGACAATTTTATCAATCGATCATTTATTTACTGTTAAGCATGGTGAGTTGGTAACTTAAAAAAGGTATTGAGCTCCGTTTAACCAAGGCTCTGGGTTCATAAGAATATCTACTTGCCTTCACCAAATTGTAAAAGATGCAATTCATAGTATTTTTTTTATATGTTTAGTAAGTAAAATTTTATAACCTGGAACCACATCGAAGTATATTGAACATGAATCTGATACATCATACATTCCCATCTTCACTTGTAAGTGTACAAAGTGATATGTGGAATGGGAACAGATGGAGTAATTATTTAATTTGGATAAGATACCAAAAACAAATACTCCCTCCATCCCAAAACGAGTCTCTTGTTTTGTATTTTGAAAAGTCAACCTTATACATTATATTTGCAAGAAAGTGAACTAATTAACAATTTTTGTAATTTCGTAATAACAAGCCAATATTTATAAATAAAAGAAAAATTGTTACAAATATAATCAAGTTATCCAATAAAAGTCAAAATAGGACACTCATTTTGGGACAGATGGAGTGCTATTAAACAGGATCACAAGCTTATTCGTTATGGAGAAGCAAAGGTGTGTTTGGATGGATGATTTATTGATTTGGTTTTTGTAATGATTACAGTAAAAAGTAAGAGAGAAAAATCATGAAACCAACGAGAGAGAAAATTCAAAAATCAGAAAACCTGACTGAAAATTACCCCGGTGAACACAACCAAATAAATTCATTTCTAAGCTGCATAACATTGAAAACCCTAAACCTAATCAAAGTAAAAAATTTTAATTCAAGAAGTGAAGGAAAAAAAAAAAAGAAAAAGAGGTACCAATAGAACGGAGTTCCTGGAGGTACTGGCGCATAGAGGCTTCTTCTTTCAAGATCAAATGCAAGGGTTTGTCCAATTGATGATGTGATTGTCCTGCTATCATTAGGGCTTCCAGGAGGCGGTCCGCTCCGAGCCTAATGTCCGCAATTAGCCGCCCGGCCTGGCCCAGTCGGTCCATCGCTAACGCTACCTGCTTAGGCGGTGCCTCCGGCGCTGTCGATTCCGTCGGCGCGACTGCGGCCGTCTGCGGATGTTGTGATTGTGATTGCTGATGCTGCATTTTTTGTGTGAGATGAGACAGTGCCGGCGTTGGGGGTTAATTTTGAAATAGAGACTGGTCGTTTTATTGCGATTGACCAGATTGTTTTTTCGCGTTTATCCACTTTTTCAAAAGGTGCAGCTTGGGTAATTGGACGTTTTTTTTTTTTTTTTTTACCACAACACAGCCATGGATTTTATTGTGAGTTTTTTATTATTTGGTTTTAAATATTTTTTCTGTTGTTTATTTTCAAAATAAAGAAGGATGTGTTCGGTTGGCCGAGCGCCTAGACACTCGATGTATTAGGAACGTTCAATGCACATGAAAACTATAAATTATGCACATAACATGAATATAAAATGCACATAAGTTATATCATTAGTATGTTCATAATTATTACGTGTATTTTATATCATATTATGTGCATAATTTATAACCTTTATATATATTGGACGCTACTAACGCACCGAGCACCTAGATTCTCGTCTGATTTTGCCGGATGTGTTTTATAGGAGAGGAGTGGTGAGAGAAAGTAAAATGAATGTAATATTTTTAAAATTATGTGTAATAGGCACATGTATAAATGGAAAGATTAAATTGATATTTTATAAAATAATTGATAAAGAATCGCCACTACAAGTTTATATACGTGATACTTTGGTAAAGGCATGTGTAGACGCTATATTTTGGTGCCCTTATTTAATAATTCTTTCATTATATTTGTCAATTTATTTTGTTAATTAAGCTCCTTTAACTCACATTTTTTTGCTTAATTACATGAATATTTTACTAATGGCGGGTACTGTTAATCCATAGTAGCTAGGCAACACTTGATTCAAATGAAATCACCGGTAAACCTGGGTTAAAGAAGGCTCTTTTACCCGATTCGCCCTCAATCTTAGGTTCAAACTCTCGTTCGCTCTTTCTTGCCAGGGTGATACCAATCGAGATCAAGATGATATGTAAACAACTTTCACTAATAAAAGGCATCGACTTCTGTTCGAAAAGTGGTTAATTGGAATACTATAAAATGAGCTTTCGCCGTAACCAGTGGCGGAGCCAGGAAGTTTTCGAGGGGGGCGGAATGATATGGGGGTTGGGGGGCAGCGCCCCGGAATTTTTTTTTCGGATCGAACAATCAAACAAACGGATCGAATTCACAAAAAATCATAGAAAAGAAGCAATTTTTTTAATAATAACTATCCATTCAACAAACTAGAAATAGTTAATAAATCAATATTCTTACAATTTAAACAGGAGTAGATT